>OZ030386.1:8845945-9079489 GCA_964023945.1 Ectemnius cavifrons
GTTTCCAAATCCGGAGATACATTCTGACATATCGCCAATAGCTGATTGATGATCCAGCATATAAGCTCTGGCTTCCCATAAATCTTTTCCTTCAAAATATCACACCATTCTTTGCTAGCTTCTTTGGAACTGCTCTGCAGTTCATTGGTGTTATATAGTGACAATAACTCCTGATGATCATATACTGGAATTAGTACATGTTTCTTAAGGCTCTTTGTTACCGTCTATTTACCTGTTGCACGTGTAACGGCACATTCTCGCACATTCGAAGTGCTTGTGCCATTTGTATAAAGTTAGATTGCTGTTCAACATTGTTGTTCGCGTGAGACAGATTGTTGCTGATCAACTTGTTGAATAAGGTATGAGTAATCCAACAGTACCGTTCTTCAACTTGCGAATTACTATAAGATATTTATAATTGGTAACTTGCAGATATATAAGTATGATTTCTCGTATAAATTAAGAGTTGGGACATTGAGTTTTATTATCTTTTATTATATTCCAAACATGGTAGTACATACGGCACATAGGCAGCATGAGTTAAAGTATAGTTAATGTAGGAAGTTAAAGTACATTGCTGTTACTCACATAAGACTGGTAATGACCAATTCGGATTGAGCGAAATCCGTGACATCATTATCCTTCTCGACCGATTTACTAGAACACGTCTCGTGGAGAACAAGAGACGTGAACCACAATTTCGACGCGATACACTTGTCTATTTGCAATAGTTCATTAGACTGCGACATTTTTTCAAGATGTCAACCACGCAGCACAAACCATTGTCCATACTTATTGCACTGACAGAATTACTGACAGAACTTCTAGTAGAATCATTTCACAACATCAAATTAAAACACACACTGACGTGCATCAGCACGATTGACTGGTTGTCACTGAGAACTGGGAGTACCGATAAGGAGGCGACGGTTTCTACCTACAGATATGTATACAGGGTGATGCACTAAACAGGGAACCAGCTAAGCCCGTGATTCGTAGATGGGTCCGGTCGGGTCGTGGTCGCCGTGAGCACTAAGTGGTGCACCCTATGCATAATTATGCCACATGCGCCAGACCTTTCCGACAAAACGATGGCGCACATTTCAATCGAGGGAAACATCAAGAATTAATTCCTCATTGCTGTGTTTGTGCTGTTATATCAACAAGGCAGTAATATGCACACCTCGCTTCGGATATTAAACAAAATCCCTGGGCACTTCTCCAGGAGATTCTTATGCAGTACTGCTTCCATCAAGAATAATGCCGAAAACAATGCACCCGTACCAGGTAATTTGTTATTGCGATTTATAATGACTAAATGTTTCGAACGTGTTTTTGTAGATAAGATGAAACATATTCGCACATGTATTTCAGCAACAACAAATAACGAAAGAATAGTGACAATCACTCATCGAGATTCTGATAAAATTTTGAATTTATTGAGGGAGGTTACAAAGGATGGCTCGGAAAACAATGTCGATGACATTATTACAGCAGTTATGAAAAACATTAAAACAAATCAGCTGGATGTATCAGAGGAATGTGCAGCTGAGATACTGAAGACTGAAGATTGTTATCACATGTTTAACGTTTTAAATAATAATATGCCAGCTCTCTCTACAACACAAGTCATAGATACATTACTTTTGTTAAAGAAATTGCACGTGCCACAAGATACTGTAATTGCTCAGAATACTCTTTCAATTATACGAAGTAAAATGAATGATTTGTATACAAACGAAATAACGACTATACTGAGAATACTCCATAACTACAATACTACTCCCTTGGCAAGAGCCCTAATATCTGGCTTGAAGCTGGTATTTGAATTAAAGATTAGAATAGAGATGGATAAAACAGACATAAACGAACTAGCTCACGTTTTCAAAAGTGTTGGAGCATTTGGCTGGCCTCAGAGTATAGAAATTATGACGAAAATATTACTTACGAGAGTGTCAAATGTAACTTATGAAAATGCTCTGAAAATCCACTTTACTTTATGCAGAATAAACAGCTTTTCAGATGCACAGGCCAAGCTATACAGAATAGCAAACAGGATATTATTAACAGAAAATGGCCTTTTGACAAATGCAGATATCCTTCAAATATTACAATCAATTAAATATGGCAGTCACTTGGGGTTTGTACTAATTAATTGAAAGTTTTTAAGTGAAGAGTTACATTTTATAATCTTCATTTTTTTATAGGAATAATTCCTTATATAAACCTATAGTTGTAGAAGAATTTTGTTACCATATGGTCAATCGAAACCCTTCAAGAGATGAACTCTCAGATTTGATAAAGATTATACAAGAATTACGCCATATCAGTAATTATTTATTACAATACATGGATCAGTTTTGGAAAGCAAGTCAGGATAAACAACATAGCTTGAAGTCCACAATACTGTTTACATTGAATTGTGTGAAGTATTTCAGTGACGCAAACTATAAACCAGCTCATTGGAATAATATTGAGCAGATAATAAGGAAATACTTCCTACAACATTGTACAGACCTAGATTTGCTGTATTGTACTTTGAAATTACTGGCACTTGATTGCTATATCCCACAACTTGTAGAAAAAGTTTTAAAGATGAAAATGACGTCTCAGTATGATGATCTTGCTGTGCTAGAAATATACAGAGTAGTAAAAGTATTACACCCAGAGTCGTCACTGGAACCAGCACCACATACATTAGAAACAATCAGAGAGATCTGTGAATCTCAACAGTACATTGAACAAGCTAAGTTGGAGAAATGTTTGGGTGGAACAGAATATGTGAAAAGTTGTTTGAAGACAGAACTCGGGCACATTATTAGTACGTCCTATGTTACAAGTAGGTGACATAAATGCAAACTTATTGAAACTTGAATGTAATTTCTAGATCATACATTATTATTGAGCGAGTTTGGAAACTTTATGCCTTTCGATGATGAGACAGGAGTACAAACCGCAAAATTCGTGAAGGACCTTAAAGTACCAACCAACCGCCGTTTGTAAGTGCTAATCAGCGCATATATGTACGCCTTCGGTAAATTGCTTAAATTGCAAAATATTTGTTACAGAGTACTTGTTCAAATATTCCCCGATCATGCCTATTATGCTAATACGACTGGCTTAAGAGGCTCTTATCGCGTGAACGTTCAATCTCTACAAAGACTCACTCATTGTCCTATTGTGACAATAAACACGAGATCTTTGGATTATCTTGATCGAGAAAAATTGGAAACGGTCATTAAGGAAATTGTAACCAAGAAGGGGGACTACGAATTTGTAACCCATTATATCAATCATAAAATATTTAGTAATGGTGAATGAGGCTGGAAATGGAAAGAGTAGTCACGATGATCTATTTGTATAACAATTTACTTATACGAAAATATATGTAACATATCAACAATGAAATTGCGTATGTTTTAATATTACATACCAGGCGTATATTTCTAAAAAATTAGTATTAGAGTACAATAACAAAGGGATGCATTTTCACCCCACATTGGGTGCTCCGTATTTCTACATATAAAGTATCAATAATGTACATGAAGAGCGGTATGACTCATTTATTTTCCATTGGCTATGTAGACTTATTTGGTTATTAATAACGTATATTGATGCTTTGTGAAAAGTAGGGCCACTGCATTATGATTAATGGCTACAATACAACAATATAACTGAACACCAAATAATCGTGAATTCCAGAAGACAGTGGTTGAACCACTAAGTAGCACCAAATAGCACCATCTCAGAAACAACATAAGGAACCATTCCTAAGATCATTGATTTAATCCGAATAGTTTAAGAGCATTAAAAGCAGTCGCTAATGCAACTTCCTCCGGTGTAATCTGCATAAAAGCAGCTACCATCTCCACAATTGCTGGCAAGGCACATGGTTCATTGCGTTGAAATGTACAATAACGGTGTAAAAATGTCATGGATCTTTCAGTGAGAGCGTCTTTAACATGCACAGGGAGTTTACTAGCCCTGGTGTTAGGATACATAAAAGGAGCATCGGTCTCGACTAAAATTCTATCTAAGGAAGCTTGTCCCGTTTCCAGCAGTTGCCTAATTCCACTGTCAGACTTATCTTTGCACAAGTATCCCGTGATTCCTAAGTAGAAGCCTTGATCTATATAAACTTGTGCCTCTTCCGCAGTTCCAATGAAAGAATGAATTAGAACTGGTGGTAGCCTATTCTTATACTGTGCCAACACTTCTAGAACATCCGCCTGTGCTCCTCTTTCATGAATGACAAGGGGCTTGTTTAGCTGGCAAGCCAATTCTACTTGTTTGTGAAATACTGCACGTTGCGTTTCGGGATCGGAGAAGTCCCTATTGTAATCCAAACCGCACTCCCCAATTGCTACGCACTCCGGATTATTAGCAATACTTTCCAATTCTTGGAGAGTGTCTGGGTCCTCCCAGGATTTTGCATCGTGCGGATGAACACCAGCGGTTGAGTACAAAGTGCCTGGATATATCCTGGTCAGTCTCAATGCTTCCCTGCTGGATTTTATGCTCGCCCCAGTCACCATGATCTTCTGCACTCCCGCATCCTTCGCTCTCTGAATCACGCTATCCAAGTCACGGCTGTACTTTTTATTCGTAAGATTGGCACCAACGTCAACTATAATATAATTCTCATAGCATTGCATCATCGCAGAGGAAATGTTTTTCTCCTCCGTGCTCGAGGCGGTCGCATTTTCAGCCATCCCTTGTCACTTGGTTACAAACTCTGAAAATAATTATAATCGACAGCTGAGTGATACTGCGAGAGGAGGAGGAGCACGGACGGACTCGCGTCTGGGCCCATTCATATCGGATATTCCGTGCAATTCCCGTTAAAGCAAGCATACACGAAATACGCTCTTGCCTTGGAGAAACAATGATCAATGCTCAATTCTTACTTAACATCTGTCGTTCACGGTTCGTGAGCAAAAATATAAATATCACACATGCATGCACACTGAGATACGGGGTGTATACGTGACTATTACGGGTAACCTGCAATAGACGTGAACTCAGCTTGCCGAGAAAGAAATTCAATTCAGCAAATGTGATCCGCGAGCGTTTCTTGCAGAATTAAATGTGATGGAAGTATCTGATTTTTGAAATACTAACGATATAGTTAAGATGCATCTGCATCCAAGTCGGCTGAATGATTCCCGATTATTTGATAGTGACAATCATACAGACGCGCTGTCAACCCTTCAACGAACCAAGAACATTTATATAAGGTCGTAGCAGATATACTATCTGCCACTCCGAAATCTATTCCTTTTTTTATTGGCACTGAAACACAGTCATCATTATACTACGGTCATTATCACCAGATACTCGATAAATTGGAATGCGCGCGATATGAGATTAATTTCGATACTCTTTATAAATGATTAGTACTACATCTGGCCGATGCGGTTTCTAAGGACCAGTAGCCATAACGGAGATCTGCATCTGCAAAGGTTTACGTATGTACATATATTCGTGTAAATGTATACGAACCACCAATTCATCGAGTGGCAGAAAGATATAGTTTTAACGCCGACCTCATTAAAATTGTATAATAATCGATCGATCATTAGGGAATGCTTAATTTATTGTGTACAAAAAAATAAACAATGGCTTTAAATAATATACAATTTTTTGTAGAGTGAAAACCTGTTCAAAAAATACTCCACATTTAATACCACATTCGTAGATTCTTTAACGATAATCTTAAATGATATTACGCTTTTCCAACACCCATGGCATCTTTGATTCTCTTCAGTAAATGGGCGTTATAGAGTTTATAATCGACTGGCGATACACCGATAATAGTTGCCCTTAATCTCTTTTCATCCTAAAATAGAAGTTTCTTCTTGAGATGAATTGTACTTAATATATATGATTTCCTTAAATTGACAACTTACATTAAATACTTCGACTTTAACGCGTATTTTAAAGATAAATTCCTTAAACGCAGATTCGCCGAATTTCTCGTGGAACGCCTCACTGTCATTCTCCTGTAGTTCACCGAGTTCTTGTGCAGTGGCATCAAGTATTTTTTCGGCTTCCTCGCTGAACGCTGTGGCCCATTGGTTTGCGGACCAATCAGCCAAATTCATCTATACAAAATGGTTAATTATTACCTTTTAAATTTGGATTCTGAAGACAAGGTTTGAGCACTTACACTAGCAATCAACCGATATTTAAAGTTGGGAAATTCGCGATCACATTTCTCGCATCGATACATTTCATTGTCCTGGTCCACGAGCTATAAAAGCCAAACAGATTATAACAGCTCGAATTAAACCAAGTGTCGTGCCTTTATACCTTTTTCTTACAGTTCTCAGTGGGACAAGACTTATAGAGAGAATTTTCAATCCGGACCATATTAACAGACGCTTTAACTGTATAAACTTCGGTTGTTCCACTGAAGCCCAGGCATTGGTCTATCGCCTCCTGGAATGTTATCCACGGCCCAGTTTGCCCTCCACCTACACCACTTAAACTTTTAGATACCGATTTGACATCTTCATTCGCACCACCTGAGCCATACCAGCCGCGCAATCTATATATCAAAAGATCAGATGTACAGATTTAGAGGCATTTATTGAATGTAAAGAAAACTATATAGAATCGTTAGCACCTGTGAGCTTCTTCGAGGTCTGGATCAAGTTGAAGTACTGATGAACTTAGGGTAGACAAATTCTTTCCACCGTTAAATTCACCCACTCTAGCTCCCTTTACCGCTAATACCGGATTGTTTCGACCATCGAATTCTTCTGCTTGTTGTCCCCATAGAGTAAGGCATACCTAATATTTGTAAGAACCATTTGGAAAGTAGTCTATCTCGCATTGTAATAGATTAATAGATAAGTAACATACCATACTATTACTGTCATCAACAATAAAGACATCCCTTTTCTTCAGTTCTCTGCCTGATGTTCTTGCAGTTATTATATTCAAGTCATTAACAGTTTTGACAACACCTAGTACATCTATTGAAACATGGAAATAGATATTTCTTATTAAATTGATACGTTTAGCCAATCAAAAATAAGAGTGTAAAATTACCAAGTATCTCGTTCTTCTCCATCGCCTCTATTTCACTTATAGGTACAAAATTGTATTGTAGAGTTGGTATCTCCTGGGACTCATCGTGGCAAGCAATTATTTCTGATTCATTAGTCAAGGTGATTTCATAATCACATTTGAGATTATTGAACTGTTTGTTTGCTGTCTTCAACTGACACCGTGAAATATAATAAACCTTGCCGACTTCTATCATATCATAAAATTTATCAACTTGATTTCTGAAGCCTGTACATCTAATTTCACCACTCTCGTCGACAAGATCCATGGAGAACAATTTACCCTCGCCCCTGGAGTTACTCCATGTTCTAACACCACTTTTATTAACGACTCTTACTTTGATTACCCATCTAAAATATTAAGATCGGATAGACATTATATGGTTTTGAACATTAGTCAGGAAACAAGGAATTCTACCTGTTCTGATAAGGACTCAAAGCTGATATGGGAGTCGTTGCTATATCACCAGTTGTTTCAATCTGTGTCTTTCTAGGTGCAGTTGGCTGAGCTGAATTAGAAAAATATATTACCATATATAACAATGCAAAAGAAATACAACTTTCAAGGAAAACTAAACTGTACCAGGTTTCCGTAATGAAGCTGAAGCTGAAGCTGAACCTGATTGTTCCGCTATTGAAGACCTTTCACTGTCCGCATCACTACTTCCATCAGAATTCATTGGATTGCCTAATTTGCGCCCAATTTCACTACCAGGAGCAAGTATCTCGACACTTAACATAATCATAACACGCCTGCAATCCATTTAATATTATAGAACGTTATATGATATGTGATGAATAGAACATCATTTGGCAAATATGATATATGCTTACTGCTCCTTGCCGCCTCTATTGACTACACTAACAGCATATCTTGTGACCTCGCAGACAGTAAATTCAGTGAGAAGATTATCTGATATCATATGATTCAACTGTATGGCCAACATAGTGAAAGAGTTTATTGTCTTCCCATCGGATACGAGCATTCTGTATCTATCACCACTGCTAGTACTATTCAACTTCTTGTGACCCTATGAGAAAATGACAATTTGTTTATAAACAAAGAATTAGCGTTGTTGATCTATCGTAACCTAAGGTCTCATTTACTCCAATAATATATTAGAATGTAAGTTTTGGATATTCTTTGTTATAAAAAGCAATCTGCGTACCAATATCTGAATAATCGGTTTTTCAACATCGATGCCATTGGCAATTTTCTGAAAATGTAATGATCGTGTATTAGAGTAGCCGGTGTAATGTAAACGTTAACCGAGTTAAATTATTAATACTCACTTCCAGTGCTCCTTCAGTGAGCTTCATTTTTCTTGAGTCTATTCAAATACGATATAAACTGACATGAACTGAAGAAATACGCAATAATATTTCCGGCCTTTATGGATTTGCCTGACAATGTCGGTTGTGGTTGCGACTGGTTGCGACTTTACTACTTGCGGAGTTCTTTGTCGTTATATACATACACACAACCACATTCAATGACAAGTTACTACAGCGCAAATGTTTCCCGCCAGAATTTCTGCGCATCTACGGGTTTCGTGATGAGAGATTCAATTGGCCGGAAGCAGATCGAAGCTCTTGCTCACCGGAAGTACAGTATACATTCCAGAAAAGCAGGAATGAAACGTGACGCAACCAGAGGAACAAATCTTCTCTTTTCTCGTGTTCATTGCTCGTTTCGATCGACCTCGTGTTCGAATCGTGTGCACATTTTTGCTGAAATTCGCCGGTAACAGCAAAGAAGAAGATGAGTAGCATCGTCAGGAACATTGCGAGAAGCTCGACAGTAAGGAGTTTGCTGTCATCAACGCAGACAATAAACGTTGCGGCTAATCATTTATCGAGATCGCTATGGAGTGTGAGCACCCGGCAACCCATCGTCACATCTATCTTTTCGGACAGGACACACAAGACAAATCAACTTTGCAGTTGCGGCTGCGGTAATCGTCGTCACACCCACAGCAAAGGTTTTAATTACTTACTTAATTCATACTTTAATTCCGTGCAGAATCTACGACTTAACAAAATCTATGTCTACCACATTCCTGAGTAGGAATGGCGGCATGGTCGAGACAAACAAAATTAGCTATGTAGTATACCTAAGTGATCATTTTGTTCTTGGTTGATTTTGCACTTCTAGCTAATATACGTTGACACTGCTAACAATATATGCCTCGATTAACTAAATCTTATTAAGCAACTTTTATATAGCTGAGAAGGAGTTGGTCAATTTCTTGGCGGAAGAAATTGTTGCTGAGAAGAAGACACAGAAACTGAAGACTATTCCAACGGAATTAGATGGTTTTAAAGTCTCTCTTAACGGAGCCAATATCACACTGGAGAAAGAACAGAAGACTGAAAAGTATTTATGCTTCTGATACATAATAATTTTATAGCTCATTTTTGGAGTTTGATAGAATACAAAGAATGAAAACACTTGTTATAGAATCAAAGTCACATTCAACATCAACCACACTGTGGACTCAGATGCTGAGCCTGAAGTTAATCCCAATGCGGAAGAGGTTGACGTAGGTGAAATGAAAAGCAAGCCAGATTTTAATGTAGAAATTATTAGGGGCAATCAAACGCTGGCCTTTGTTTGCTCTTTCAATGGAGATGAAGAAGCTGCTGGTGAAGGCACCAATTACAATGACATTTTTGTCATTGATGAACTTGCGCTGCTCGAAGGAACCGACACAGAGAATGCTTATTCTGTCTCCGGCGAAGTTTTGGATGGAGTAAGTACTGATTGCGAGTCTATGTACGTTAAAAAAAGTTTATTCCAAAGTGTTGAGTACAAAATGATGCTCTAAAAGTCATTTTGATTATTGATCTTTGGAAAAGCAATGCGTTTTTTGATATAATCTATTTTCATGCTAATGCTGGAAATATGATAAGAACGTTACATCTACATAAGCAGCAATCCACTGCATTATTATCTGTATCCTTTTTTGTTATAACATAGTCTCTGTTTTATAGTACCTGTATGACCTGCTTATGAACTACCTGGAGGAGAAAGGAATATCAAATGAATTTGCCGAGAAGATCATCCAACTGAGCACAAGTTACGAGCACTCCGCCTATGTTAGCTTATTAGAGGGTCTTTCAAAGTTTACTTCTGGAAAGTAATTGTACCTTTTAATTGTTCCCCCCTATGCCCCAATGTATTCCTTAATGTTTATATTATTTGCTAGTGCTTAAGACTGTTCATGTAATAAATATTAAAATAATGATAAAAACAAGACTATTTCCATTGTTGTTTCATATATGGTAGACAGTTGACATTATTAAAATGCTGACACCACATAAACATTTGCATTTGACGAATTTAACACAGAAATCCTACAGAAAATACATCGTTCTTCCACTACCTTCGCGGATACGAATTCGAAACTGCGGCGCGGTCTCAAAAGAATTCATCTGCGGGAGAAAGGGATAAAAAGAGTTATAGGCATCGAAGCGTAAAAATGAAAATGCTACGAATGTCGGATGATCTATTTCAGCAGGTACTTGGTGCCAACTGTACTGCGCAAGAAAGATGAACGCGATTAAAGTTAAAGAAGTATCAAAGGAGGAAAATAATGGCGTAACCAACTAGACTTGACTGGATGCACGGACAACGAGATTATTATTTTACAAATACAAGCATCCTGACGACCCGTGAGAATGTCGAATCGGGATCCTGACAATCTGATCGCCACGAGTGACGAGAATTTCGATTTTTTATTCAAGATTGTCCTGATCGGTGATTGTGGAACGGGAAAGACCTGTGTTGTGCAAAGGTTTCGATCTGGCACGTTCACCGAGCGTTACGGCAACACAATTGGTGTTGACTTTTCCATGAAAACTGTGCTAATCGATGGTAAGAAAGTCAAGGTACGATTTTCATTTGACCTAATTTGACCTATGTTCCGTGTGAGCGAGGGGTCCAAGATGCTTGTACCGTGCTGCACTCTAACCTCTCGTTATTTTCTTTCCCTCAACCCCCTCGACGCACCCCCCTATTGCCTTCAAAGAATTAGGCGCCAAGTCCTCGTCTAACGAGCAATGACAAAGATGCCTAGTTTTTAATACAATTAATAAAATAGATCTTTTAACCTTTCCTACCGTCCTCTCAATTGGAACATTTCACTAAGTTGTATTAAAAAAGTACCAGTGATGTTATACTATATTCGTTTTTAGTTACAAATTTGGGATACCGCGGGCCAAGAGAGATTTCGTACCATAACGCAAAGTTATTATAGATCTGCGAATGGTGTAATTATAGGTATGGTTGTCATTGTACCATTAACTTCTGCCCAAGTTTGAACAAATCATCTGTTTTAGTTTATGACATTACAAAGCGCTCAACGTTTCTGAGTATACAACGATGGATCGAAGAGGTGAGACGATATACATCGTCTCATGCACTTCTTCTTGTAGTTGGTGAGCAAATCAATCATCCTTCATTTGCTTCTGACTTTTTCCATACTGACAATGGAATTTTCTTTTAGGTAACAAGTGTGACTTGGAGGCTTCCAGGGAGGTAGAAAAGGGTGAAGCAGAAGCTTTATGCCAGTACCTACCTGAAGTATTACAAGTAGTTGAAACATCTGCCAAAGATAATACTAATATAGATTCAGTCTTTTTTTCCTTGGCATCTGAACTCAAGGTATGTATAAAGATAAAAGCTGAAATGCCTGTCAGTCAACTAATATCTGAATATGAATATATAATTATAGAGACGATATGAAAACAGGCAGATAAGCACAAGTGAGAATGATGTCATCAGATTGGGTTCAGGTCGTGAGTTATCCGGCTGTTCTGGTTGCTCCTATAGAATATTCTGAACGTCTGGGAAGTACACATTGCCGCGCAACGATCAAATGCATATCAACCTTTGCCTCAATACTTGTACATAACACAAAAAAATGAATTATTTTTTCTCATTGACTTTTTATATCTGTGGTGGAATTTTGCATATCAGATGTTAGATAATTTTATAATACTCAGTCTGCCCCGGTGACGCACGGGGCATGTCATGTTGACATTATGACAATGCCTCGCGTAAAACTTGTGATCTTTACAAGTTCCATTTACAGATCTGATGTACAAATTTTTAGATAGAGAACATGTACGATATTTATTGGAACGCAAAGGGGCTGTCGTTCTGTCTTATTTATAACAATGAATCTCTGTGAAAATAATGAAAAGATATATGTAATATATTTTAGAATGAGAAAGATCTACTAATATATTGCCTTGTTTGAAATAATGATCAGTTGTTTAATATTTCCCCTCCTTTAATTTAGCCGCGCTAGGCGTAATTACAACATGACATCTGGTTTAAATGTTTATTTCAATTACATATCGTGTTTTAAGAAAATTCGTCGTCCACAATGCGAGTATATACATTGTATTACTAGCAGTATACACAATGGCATTTTGGAATTTTGAAGTCAATGCACAATCGCAAACAGAAGTACAAAAGTACTATATAAAAAGACCATAAAATATAAAGCAGTAAGTAACAGTATATGTCAACGTTTTCATAGACTCTATAAAACTTAAACAGTAATCGTGCGAATGTACTGCTTGGCCTGCACTGATTTCTCTTCACCTGCGATGCCACTGAACCAAAAATAGCAATTAATTAAGAAGATGATAGAAATATCTCATATGTTTAAATCATTCCGCCACTAATTTGCATAGTTGCGTAAACATCCAAGATTCTCTCAAGATTGCTCGGCATCGGAAAGACGATTTATTTTTAAGGCCCTTGTTCTGGGAGAACTCTCTTGCACACATACATGCATACAGTAAATCACTTGAATAATGCATGGACAATGGATACTACCATCGACACTATACAAATAAATATTAGTTAATAAGAGTTCACTTCTTACATAACATATACAAATTCCTGTATTTGATAACCGGTTGCCCATACAACTTTTTGAGTTGTTTTTTATTTAATTATCCTAGACATAAATTCCTTACATACAATATTCATATATTAAGTAAACAGAAGTACAAGTTTAAAAAATTTATATAGAGAGAATAAAGAAACGTGTGATAGCAAACTTTGTAGCACCGTTCTGTATGAGGCTACAGATTGCAAATTCGCAAAGAGTTGAGGAGAACTCGATCTTCTTTCTCTGTAGTTATTAGCGATAAGTAGAAATCCCAGAGATATTTATTCCCTTATTGGAATATAAAAATCGCATGTACAAGTACACTGACCGATCCAGATCGATCAACCCGTAATACCCTCCCATCATTATGGATGTTATTTATAACAATTATCTACCAGGATACTAGTATCGAGTACCGTCATGGACTTCATACTCTTTCGTAAGTTCGTCTGTATTTGTCATCTACTTGGACGAGGTAATAAGTCCCTGGGAACATATGAGCAACATCGCTTTCAGGAACAAATGGAACTGTATGGCAATTCTGTTCTCGTAATTCAAGAACTTTTGTGTAATCTGTCGGTGATACACGTTTTCGGGCATCTAACTGCGACTTTACGTAAGAGAGCGAGGAAATCATTTTATGCAGATCGGATCCTTCCTGAACGTCGTTTGTCACGATCAAAGAGTACATACTGGAGCACATGCCAGAGCCATAAGAGAATATGCCTATCTTGTTCCCTGCCAGTTCACTTATGGGCCTCTGAATGAGGAGAGATGCTAAGCCCGAATACACGGATGGCGTATACATATTGCCTACTTGACTGGCAATAAATAAACTGGGTAATGTTTTACGAGTAAAGTCACTCTTACTCAAAGTCATAAAAGCCTTCTCAATATCTCTATCAAAATAAGTATCTTCCAATTTGGCATCGTGATACTTTAAGAGCTCCGGACACTTTTGCGCTACTTGTTCTTTTGACTCTTTGAGAAAGTCAACGAACGCGAGTCTACCAAATGACTTCTGCACTAATTTACAATATGGCGAGTGAAAGAGGAACGCGTCGAAACTAGCTAAACTCACATTCTCACTTGCACTTTTGGCTTTGACTTTCTCACGATACTTCGAGTAACAACTGTCCAAAGCGTTGAGGTAGCATTGAATAGATAATTTGCCGTCTACTACAGGATAGTCCGACTTCAAGTTCGGTTTGTAAAAGTCGTAGACGTGTCGCATGCAAGATGCTCTAGTTCCTCTGTCAAAAATGAGAGGTGCGTTTGGTCCAATTAGCATGGCAATTGCTCCAGCACCACCAGTGGGTCTTGCACTTCCAGCAGCGTAGACAGCATTATCAGCGGCGACAACAAGAGCTAGTCTTCCATCCCAGGCGCTACTTTCCACCCAGGAAATAGCATTGAAGAGAGCAGCAGTGCCTCCGTAGCATGCATTAGCAGTGTCTGCTCCTTCTATGTCCGTACAGCCATGTGGTTCAAACAGCTGCATAAGGACCGACTTTACCGATTTGCTCTTGTCAATTATAGTTTCGGTGCCGACCTCTAATCTACCAATATCTTGCGGTTTGATTTCGTACCTATCCATTATCCGGTGCACCACTGTCAAGCACAACGAGTTAATATCTTCGCGGTCGTTGCAGAAGCCCATACGTGATTGTCCTAGACCGATGGTATACTTTCCGGCAGATACACCATCGTACTCTTCGAGTTCCGTCTGCTCCACGTATTGCGCTGGGAAGTAGACTTCCATTGCTTTGATGCCCACATTCTTCGGCCACATCTTTCTCGATTTCTCTCTTCAACTGGGTTGTTGATATCTTCTGATTTCTCTGGTGCAAACTTACAGCTGTATTCCTAAGTTTGCCTCCTTGAAGCCTCGATTGTCAATGACGTATGTCCCGTTTATTCACCCGATAAGGAATAGTATTTCGTAAGTGCGACGGTGCACCGGTGAAATAGATCCTTCGCGTTCACTGACGATTGCAATTGTTCAAGCCTTTATGTAACGTCACCGAAATTCAAAGACTGATGCGAAGAAAGTACTTAGAAAGAACGACAGACAATCGTACTGTACAATATCCTCGGTAACTCGAGGTCTTTCCTACCTCGGCAAGTTCTTGAATGAAAATCAAGCTGCCGCGTGCTGCCGAAGGTAGTCGTGGAGGGACGCGCCGGTCTCTGTATTTAGGTTAGAAGTGAAACTTCCCAGGTGAAAATTACGGTCATTGGACGACTTCCGATTGCGTGTTTTGAGTGAGGTGTCTTCAGGCCTCTTCGCTAGCCAAGTTTGTCCGGCGAGTGGTTAGAAGTGGTGTGCCGTGCACGAGCAGAGTCACATGCTACAGTTACACGAGCGAGTGCGCCCGCACGCCTCGCTTCTTGAACCATCGGAGCTCTTCGCCACGCCACAGAGTCTTCTGAGAAGGGGGCGATTACTATTATGCTATTGAATTTGCATTTTCCTATGCATACGCATTTTACATTTGACCTATTTAGACTTTGAAATTTACAACTTTTGAAATTATACTGAGGATCCCCAGACTATCCTCTGAGCATTATGCGATTCTATTGTTACTCTCTCGCAGGTTGTATTTTTACGACGACCTTTCCCTCACGATTCTGCAAGAGATCGGAAGAACTCTCATATCTTCCATTCCCCTTTGACTTGAAATATCCTTGGTTATGCTCCAAGTCAAACTGCCGGATGCTAAGAAGGACGTGTGTTTGGATATTGTAAAAATAAATTGCGATTGCACTACCAGCAGCTGTGCGCTTACTCACAGCCTAGTCGCGCGGATAGGAATATATGACTAGGTTCATGGACAAATGAATGGCAGGACGTAAAGCGATTTTTTGTGAAAGCGAACCGCAGAAAGGAACAAACTGTTCAGTGTGCTCCGAGAGCAGTCGGAATTCCTTCCCAGAAGAACTCGAGAAATTTCACTTTTCAATGGCACGCGCTAGTTTCGTGAAAGCGCGCGCGCTATCCTGACACATATGCATCTGATAATCTCGGTTTCCAATTGATAATAAAATATTCCGTACTCAGCAGTAGAATTTTACTTGAAACTTTGATGAACGCTTAAAAAAGTGATAATAAATATACAGCTGTCGATTTTGTGTTCTATGAAGAAATAATGGGTGAGACTTCAAAGATTCCCAGCCTATGATCGTACTCTTCCCTCAGTAGGGGACATTTTCTTCGAGGGGTAAGCGGAGGCACATTCCTCACTTCGGACTTGCACGTGGACATTGACCCCACTGCTTTTCTTCCCGGTTACTTTTACTTCGTTAATTTCGGTTGCTCCCCAGAAGACGATTGCTCCGCGTGATTAAATTGTTTTGACCGTTTTTACGAGTGCTACACTCTCTGCAGTTAACGCAGAATGATGATGCAATTTCTCGATCGGTCTGACACTTAAACAGGGTTAATTTAGCGATCACTGAATCGCTTACACAAGGAGAGCTCGTGTCGATACGCAAAGAATGCACGTGCCGATCAGATATCTTAACCGGGCCGAATTTCGACGAGATAAATGCTGTAGGCGCATCCCTGTTAAATGATCGTACGATATTCTATTCAAGAACGCACAAAGGAGGCCCATTATAATGCAACTACGTTCCGTTAACAATGAGCTGTCTTTATGTCAAAGAGCTGAATATTCGATTGTGTTCGAGCGAGTTCTAAATTACCACACGCATCAGGTCTCGAAAGTAGTGAATTCAAGTATCGGTATAAATAAGGCTGATAATACCACGTGTTTTATTCTCGGATAAATATGGTAATCGTGGAATAAGCGGAAAGCATTCGTTTTGTTAATAATCCAATTGCAATCATTAGTTCTTGGAGGTCGTACTTATCAGGTTATCCATTTTGCGTAAGTAGTGTCAGTAGATAGGGAGCAACTGGCAAGCATAATATCCGACCTCTGTGGGGAACTGGTTTTACCGTTGGGGAGTTAATCTGGTTGGGCGACTTAACAAAAAGAGCATGACGATTTTGTATATAATTTACTGAATACATAATCCTAAGGTATTATAATATAACAATTATGATTCAATTGTTATTACAAGTGTCTTCTACAAGTAGCGGCGGCAGCTTCGTTTTCCTCTGGCACGGCAAAATATAATTTATTTTATCTACCTACTCGTCCCCTCATCGACCAATTGTCCTTGCGGGAATATGTCCTTTACACACGATGTACCCTTTTACGATAAACCGTTAAATATCTTAAGCGTCGCCAATAAAAATACATACAACGTTCGGTACACGTGGGGTGCGCCGTTCCCGACGATCTTACAGCTAGACGATACAACATTGAAACGTAGAAACAGCTTCACCTGTAAACCTAAGCATATTAGGGGTGCAGTCATACGTAGATTCTATGCCCGGTCCTCTCTCGTCTTACTTGCTCCTTTAAATAGTACCAGTATGGATTCCTGCTGATTATGGTCCTCCGCAGCCTCCTCTTACTCTGGTAGACGAGACTGCGAAGGATTGCAGTTGCTGCGAGGCGGGTGACGAAGTTAACTTAAGTACGCTCAGTGGTGAGTCTCCCTTGACACCCCGAAAAATGATCTCGATTGATTTCTAGTGTTGTGAATACGCGTGATGCACTAAGGCCTTCCCCCCTTCGATTCGTTCTCGTGGGTATCGTATTACAAACTTTTGTACTTCGGGTATGTGTGTGTATGTGTCGTCCTTGTAGGCAAACTCGCGCTTTTTCGTCAGCCGTAAACGGTAGGTAAACGCGCTGAATTTCGTTCACGTGTATGTGTGATCCCATAGAAAGTTTGGTGTTGGTGCCGCAAGCGTGCGTCTACGAGTAATAATTGAGCGTAGTATTATTAAGGTTGCATAGAAAAGAGACGCCTGCAGTCGCGCTCTCCCGTAGAAGAATACAGGGACAGTATCAAGTCTCGCAGGGGGATGACTATTCTAGACCTCATATCATCCCCCCTCGTGATCCTCGTGAGGGACATTTTATTGCTGGCGACTGCGCGCAATCGAGTAGAGACGAGCTAACTAGAAAAACGCGTACAAAATAGGAATGTGACAACACGTGGTTCCCGCCACTGATACACGACGAGTTTCAAGAGCCCGGAGATGACACCGTGCGAATCTTTATTTTACAGAACAATCGAAGAACCACGTACTGGCGATATAAAATGCTCATACATTTCCGCAATCTTGGCACACGATTGAACTCGTTTAGCTTAGAATAAACGGGGCAAGGCGAGGCAAACCTTCTTATCCTGATTAGATGTTGCTCTGCCGACAGGTGGAATACGAATAAGACCTTTTCCGTTACGGGACTGGTAATAAAGTGCCTTGGGTGTTGAAAGCAAGGCCTCTGATTTGCCCACCCTTGGTGTAAATGCTAATAGATATTTTTGCATAGGTTCCAGACGGCGCGTTTTTTTTTGTCATTAATCAAAGCGGTAGTTGAAAGAAATACTCCGGATGCAGGGACTCTATCCTCGTGCTTCGAGAAAAAAGCGCACCGTCTCGAATCGCAGCGATCCAACACACTCAGATTTATCTATACACGTTCTTACTCAGTGTCTGCTCACACTGCCTATTAATACAACTTAAATATACACGAACTGGACTTACACGTTTAAGAGTTCTCGGCTTTATTTATACATAAATATATTCATATGTATATATATTTATATGGCCACTGCTTTATTTAAAATCACATTCAACCCTCTGGCACAGAGTGGCAAGTTTCCGTTAACCGAGAGAGTAAATGTTCGAGTCAACTGTTAATAATCGATTTATCCTCAATATCGAGGCCGAGTTGACTGAGAGATCATTTGCGATAAAGTGATTCTTGTAATACCGGTGAACTGAATCTGCCACTCTGATTGTATGGTACATGATACAGTATACATATTCCCTCACACGAATGTGAGCGAGACGCGGGAGCTCGCACTTTCTTAGCAGATTAGTTTTTCTATCTTGCTATTCGCCTTCTCATTAGTCGTTCTGTCTCAGTATTTTATGATATGGTAATTGAAATACTGCATCCATTGTTGCCAATCTACCCGCGACTACTCTTCCTCGGTTATGTATGAAAATTACGTCCTTCCAAGCTACGTCTACATTTTGTACAATTTTCGTGAATAAAATGACCGTGAGCCGGGTGGTGGCAGCTGCCTAATATGTTGATGACAAGTCGAATTACACTAGAGTGACTTGATGAGTACTAATAGGAAGCGCGAAAAAGCACAGGCGAGCACGACTGGAAAATGTAGCCTTTGTTGCTCGAGGCCGTTCAAAGCGTGCGACTATACTCATAGGGAGACAGGAATACTTCATACATCACATCAAATCGTTCATACGTGTCCGGATATACACAGAGTCCCCTAGCGCTTCGATTGGTAATGTCAATGTCTCAAATCGACACTCTGGGAGTTGTCAAGGGTTGTTATCCCCTTCTTCCAGGAACATCCGACGCACACGCTCAAAGTATTCACTCGTCGTTCATCTAAGACCAGGGAGATGGATGAAATGATAATCCTTAACGAAACGAGGAAGGTAAATAGATAAGGATCTGGAAAAACGTTCGAGCCTCATGAGCCTGACCACGGGTAATCTATTCTTCAACATTCCATCTATCACTCCATCCGACTTCCTACTTCTCACCGGTGCTTTGCACGAAACCTAATCCTCTCGAGAGTTCCCTAGAAATTGAACTCAGAAGCTTGTCCACCGCGTTGGCTTTCCGTAGACGAATTAAAATAGGCCCTTCTTCTTGTTCTTCTTATCCTTTCCATCGACGGCCCTGCAAGGAAAAGTAGACTGTCAGCGCAAAGGTATCTTTGCCTGAGCGAGAGCACTAGATGGCAGCTGATTTAAGCACCCGATGAAAAATGGGACTAAGCACACGTAATGTAATGTCTGAGCGATGGTAAAGACAAGGTTTCATATAAACGAAAGACACTATCTTGTTCGGATCCGCCGCCATCCAGTTTTTCGTTACATAAGTCGGATTAAAAAAATGGGTACAATGCTTACATTATGTACAGCGATAAATTTACCCTCTAACACAATAGCCATACATCTATCGAACATAAACTATCGATTGAATCGCCATCACTTTGGCCACTTATAAACACTAAAATGATTCCAGTTATCTCAATCTCCTGTTCGTCACTCCATGCACCAGGTATAAGGATGTAATTTCCAATTCAAGTGGTAAAACTTTTGCACTCAGAAATCTATATGTCGTTGGAGCTCGGAACCGGGGAGATATCGATGTGATATCTAGGATTGAAGGTCGTACCTTTCGAAGCTTCTATTACATGTACCAATGGCGCGCGTTACTTGCGAAAGTACTCGGTGAAATGGGCAAAGTTTGCAGTCGTTGCAAATTGCCATTCTAGAAATAGCCATGGTGTATAAAATCTAGTCATGCCAAAGTCATGCTCTGCCGGCAATTTACACAGCCTTATAGGCTACGATTAACGAAGCCGCATGCTAAGGGTAAAATGTAGTATATCGTATTGTGCGATGGACACTAATACCCGCAGGAATATCACAACGACTAGCACATGTTGTTCCTCCATGTGTACAAGACACATATTCGCGTGATCTGCCTAAAATCCTGAATGATTCTGTGTGTGTTTTTCAGCGGAATTATGCATCAGCGTTTAATGTACAGGCACATCTTTAAGACTATTCGTTATATGTACAAGAGATGATGGCATTATGTTAACAATGACGTAGAAGAGAAGCTAAGCGATCTTGAAAGTCTCCTCACTAGAAAAGATCCATCGACTAGGTAGCCACTGAGCGCGGTGGTGTATACCTTCAAGTGAACATGTGTAGCTTGTCTTCCACGTGTTGCAATCGCTTTGCTCGCTCACAAACCAGCTAAGTAAACATGTGAGGGTGAAAACGGTTAGTAAACGTTCCTTCTTCTCATTTTCATTTTTTAGAAAGCATTACATTTATTGCGGAAAAGTTTTAATGGTGGAATTAACAATTGTAAAATCATCACTCGTGAGTAATTAGTAGTCAAATGGGTGTACCCTTGGTCAAGCTGTCGTCTGGATGAGCACCGTGACGAATAAATTTCGTGACAAAACAAAACCAACACACACATTCGCTGAGGATGTAACAACGCGTGAAGAGAGCAATCTGCACGCGAGAAATCTAGGAAATGAACAGACAGCTTGCTCAGAGTTTACAATGACTCGATATGCTCTATAGTGTCGTCATGGAATCGTGGTTACGTACAGACAATTAATTATCTGTAAGGCTAAACGCATGGCATCCTGTGAATATATAAAACCGATCTCATAGGAATATAAAGACTTTCCGCGTCCGATAGAATTGCGTTTATCAAAGTCTGTGCCAAAATAGTCCTTGCTTGTAAGTCTACAGGGCGAGCGTAATGTATTTATACGAGAGCTTCCTTCGATATGGACTCACTGCTAGCAACGTGGTGCGATATTTAAGTATCCTATCGGAATGCAACTATCATTTCTCCCGACTATGATGGATGATGTTCTAAGAATGACAATGTTGCACTCGCTCTCTTTGGATGATCGCAGTTGTTGCACTTCCGATGTGATCGCTTATCACTATGACTTCGGTTCGGCATCGTTTAAAGATGATGACGCGTATATATAATGTCCACCTATTGTATCTGTCTCGATTCTGTGTTCAAGGACTTTCGATGACTTGTACGCGCAAATTTTTAAACTAAGTCTCAAATCTCTCTCTCTCTTGTTCTTGCACTAATGGCAAATCGGAAGTGCAAAGTTAATGGAAAATAAAAAAAGAATGAGGAAGTAACGTAAAGAATCTACGTTGTTTGATCATCAAAGTTGTTGGTGAATCAAAGATGGAAAGAAAATGATGACGAGCATGTTCGAGAAGAAAAATCTCCTTGGACACAGTGGCGAGGATCATTGTATATGTAGTTAGACTCTATTATGATCTACTAAGGATGTTCGGGATGTTGTATGACAAGCTGTATCTGTGTAGGGCTGTCTTGAGGTGATTTGAAACTGGTGTGACGGCGTAGGAGACTTCCTATCCCTCGGGACCCCCTCAATGTACCCCCGCCACCTCCAGATCCCTCCGAAGACACTGATCCCGTCCTAAATGAGGGACACCCCGATATGGTATACACACAACAAACAAACAAGCGCAAGCATGACAGAACACACGTCTGAAAAGCTTTTTTTATTCATAAACGTTCTTTGTGCACTGCTTTAACTGGTACCTGCACTTGTTACGACGCACGATACATTCGATGCCAACTGAATGTAGCCCCCATTTCGAAAGAATCTCATTAGTAGTTGCATTTTACCCTCAACTTCTACTGTTGCGCCGTGAGCGTGTCACGAGCACCGGCTGCATCTACTATTCTACATCTTTATACTGTTCAACAAAATACGGCTGTCAGCTGACTGAAATGATCTGTTGATCTCAATGCTACTGAGCGATACGCAGAGGTTGTGTCTTAAAAATTCAAGTGTATAACAAATCTGCATGCCTTGCATCAATATAAAAATTAAAGATATAATACATTCCGGCGCAACACACCCTCCTGTAATACCTCTAGTCCGTCACTGGCACTAAACAGGAGGGTGAGAATTTAGGGCACACACAAAGCTCTATCCTCGCCCGTGCACCCGGGCAGGAGCACCACAATCAACAATCATTTCATTGCGCCAACACACATGTTTCACGTTGAAAAGCGATCAATTTGTTCTGAGATTAAGTAAGATCACCGCAACATCGACTGAATTGGCTTTAATCGACTTCAAAAGGATGTGTTAAACATGCTCGTTAATGATTATTAGTAATATCCTGTTATCAGGCCAAGCTTTTACGAAACAGCTGCTGCACAAAGTGAATACATCGCGGGCAAATTAAGGCCACATACTTTGCTTGTACACACTGCGACAGGACCAAGTACTTCCAAAACCTTGTATTAAAAAAGTTCCTGTCTAAAGCGAGACATATTGCACTCGATAGATACTGGGTCATTAATCAAGTTACTTGTACCGTGTCCAAAGCTTGATCAAGCGATAACTCCACTTAGCTAAACAGTAGCTAAAATCCACGGGAAAGTAATCTTGAGGAAGAAAGAAAAAACATACTTTCCCTTGATCGTGCAATAAGCAGCAGTTTGGTTTCATATCACAACTTTCTCGCACGTAGAAATACATGTACGTAAAACTGAGAAAAGAATTGTCAGGGCGAAAGGAAAGCGAAATGATTGGGATGGCAGTGGTACTTACTCTTTCGAGTTCGCCTCTAAACTGCGCCTACGTAACTCTTCTATGGTGTGGCCAGTCTGTTGCTCCCAAGCCTGTTTTTCGGCCTCAAACGCTCGTCTTTTCTCCTCTAACTCGCGCACTTGCTGCTCCAGAGAGCGTCGCATTTGCTCGTGCCTTCTCTGTAACTAAATATCCCACCCACACCCCGATCATTATCGTCCTCAATTAAAAGCCAGATAAGCCGGCTCGAATTCCCTCGAAGCATGAGTAATGAAGCCCACTCAGGCTTATTGACTTTATGAAGAATTTCGACACTTACGTCAGACTCGGACTCCTTGAGCTTTAATTTCTTCTCGCGCACTTTCATCTCGAATACTTGCTCCATCTCAGTCTCTCGCTTTTTCATTTTATTATCGTGCTCACGCTTCTCTTCCTCCAATTGTGCTAGAGGGTTCCTATAAGGCAAAAAGAATGGTTGGGTCAGTATGGTGGTCTGGCGCGTCATACCCTTTTAAGGATACAATGACTATTACAACCTTCGGGCGAATAATCTTTTTCTAAGAATAGAAAACCCCGAGAAGATATCTTTTACCCACGAAAGTACAAGGAGATTGACGTAGAAAGAAGAAACACTCTCTAAGAGATAGTAGAGGAAAGCAGCAAGCATGATTACAGGACGTCATTTCTAATGATACCAAAGGCCAATGATCACGAAGACTTTGTATGTATGATGATACTATTATTTCTTTTATGCGCATGGATGTCTCATGTATCTAAACGAATTTTGGTACCAGTGCGACTACTTTGCATCAACCGAACATGTTAACTCGGAGAGTTCACTGCCAATGGGGCGAACAAGGTGTTCGTTGCGGTCACGTTATATGTGGACGGAGATTGGAACGGCCTTCGCCAATAAAGTTCGACAAGTGTGTGGATACTCTCCGTATATGTACTCCCATTTTTTATCGGGAGCAGCGCAATTGCTGCTTTTACGCGTCGCGATAATGGTCCCCTTTTAAAAGATAGGATGACGAGAAAAAGCATGGGATTGCTTCACGAGTACATTCACCGTGATACTATTCGGTCTCGGGAAACTAGTGGCGTGAACCCCCCTCGCAGCATGAAACGGAATGGCATCTAAAACTAATTACGCAGCAAACGGGAACTCGACAAGGCTTGTGCACACAAAACTATATTACACGATCTCAGCCTGGATAAAGGAACTTACCACACCGTCATGAAACTGTTCATCACTCCTGGAGGGCACAAACTAACCAATAAGAAACCAGCATTAAAATCCACGTAGGAAAGGCGTGTATGATCGTAAATTTGTCTTTAGAATTAATTTCTTCGTTCATCTCAACCCTTAGCTAGTCACTCGGCTCCCAAGACCGTGCGGTCTGTCCGAGTATCTTACAAACGTTCTACAATGATATGTTGCCCGCGCATAAATACCAATTGGCGGAGTTCCATGGTGCGGTGTGAGAAAGGTAAAACCTGTTCTATACACATGGAATAATAAGAAAAAATGATACGCGTAGATTACTCGGGCCAGAGCCAGAAAATGTGCTCGTTCTCGAAGCCGAATTAGTTAAGGGTTAAAACAATGTCTCGATAAATACCAATAAGATTTACCACGTGCCTTGCGGCACGTCTAGGATATTTTTCAGTCACCGATAGTTTGCATGCACAAGCTCTTTTCTGGTAGTCATTTTCGTGGTGAAGGAAACTATTCACCACGACCGAGCTCGCGAACATATACGTTTCGTTCGTTTGCCACATTAAATAGGGTCGCACGAGGGCGAATGTCGACCGATGTGTCCCGCTCGTGCCGTGTCACCGTGCAAAACTGTGCTTTTAATCGCTTGAATATTTTATACAGTGCACTGTGACCTCCCTGGAGGAACGCGCTCGATTCCCAGTAACGAGTGACCCGCAAAAACATAATGTAATGCCACCCGCTCATTACGTACCCGAAGTAATTGCAGGGGTGTAACATGAAATTCGCGAATATACTCGTATTCAACAATTACTCGGGGTCGAATCAAACTTAAACTGGTTAATACGTATATGTACTTACTTATTAGAGACTTTGGCTGGTTTGCCATCTACATCGAGACCAGCTAGTGTGCGACATCGGAAGTTCTCGTAGTGCACGTTGTTCGTTACGTCCTTCAAGTCTTGCAAATGTGTCCTAATCACCATGTTTCGGAGGGCGATAAAGTCGCAGTGTTCTAGGTTCTCCACTGAACGTTAACAACCGTTTATATGATCGATTAGTGATGCACACTATCTAATCTAGGAGAATGGTAGGTTGTTCGAGATAATACACACCTTCTGCGACACCCCAAGGATACTTGCGACCACGAACCTTCTTTCCATCATGTTCCACTACCGTATTCGCCCCTACCACTGCGAATGGCACTCGGTCTCTCAACACCTTATGCAGTTTATTCTCCTCTTCCTCCTCTACCTCGGGGAACTCGTAAATTTTGATTTTGTGCTGCGCGATCTCGTTTAATATCTGCATAATTGGGAACAAGTGTCGTTTTTGTGCTATTCTCATACGTGCCAGTTACATTATGTGACTGCTTTCTCAAGGGTGCACCAATACATACTTGCTTCTTGAAATGTGCGCACTCGTCCGGCGTCATAGTGTCGGCTTTCGCGATGACGGGGATGATATTGACTTTGTCATGAAGTCGCTGCATGAACTCGACGTCCAGCGGCTTCAAGCCATGACCCGAGGGCGCGACGAAGTACAAGCAGCAGTGTACTCGGCTGTCTGGTATCTGCCGTCGCACTACGCGCGATTCTGCATTGAGGAACTCCTCGTATTTCGACTCGATGTACTCGATTACTGGTACCCAACTGAAAAACACCAGTCCCACATTCCAAAGATCGAATCTCGAATGGTAAAGGTCCGATTCTTGTTGGATCGAGGTGATAGTATTACCAGTTACTGTTGTCGACAGCATCCCCGAAGCCTGGAGTGTCGACTACGGTCAAGGTGAGGTTCACGCCATTTTCCTTCAATAATACTTTACTGGTCTCCACGGCCACAGTCTTCTTCACCCTGAGGCTAGGGCCTGGATACTCCGCGCTGTATATGTCCGCCAGGAACATTGAATTTATGAGGGTGGACTTCCCCAGACCCGACTCCCCTAAACATATTAATGGTCAATGATACAGCAAGTCCAAGACCATCACTCCCGCCCGAGAAATGGAAAACAGGCCTGAGCTCTCGTATAGAATTGCCGCTTTATATAATACTGAATATATTTGGTACATCCGAATAGTACAGTGGGACTTCTTGAGATCAATAAATTCTACCCCTCTCTAACAATCGTACTCTATCATAGTCAAATGGAAGCACAACTCCTATAGATCCTAGATTTTGGACACTCAGACCGGCCATGACCTTTGGGTTGGCGAACCTTGAACTGGCCGAAGTGGCGCGCCTCGTTGCCAAGGACAAGCGCTTAAGTTGCTCTATTTACGGGTCCACATATAGTACTGCTAATAATAGCATTCCTGCAAGCCGTACCCTCGAATCTCCAACTTTCGCCCTACGAACTGTATGTCTCGCGCCCAAGTCATTCCGTCAGAAGTATAAAAAGCCGTAATATGGAAGATGTCGCACTCATATGAGGGCGTGTCACGCGCAGAGTTTAAAGTGTGTATTTATCCGAATGATAAACACTTGGGTCGCTCGAAGGAATTTAAGCTGTTCGCCTTCACCCCGCCGAAGAACTGCTGGCCACAGTGATAAGCTAGCAATTTTCAACAGACAAAATGTGCCTCTGAAGGAAGACTGACTATATAGCGGCTGGAAGACGGCTCTAATCCAGCTGTTCTCGGGTGTGGCGTGCACACGTGTTAAGCAGATGGTGGGTCCAGAAGGCAATATCCCCGGGGAAATGGGAATACCAGGCCGCGAAAGCAATTCCTTTGTCTCCCGATCTTGCGAGGCCGCGAAACACATCCAGATGCCTATTATACTCGGCCAGCAGGACAATGAACGCACCGCTCTCTAATGAGGGAGAGACGCGCGGATATCAGGAACACGCGGTTCCTGTGCTCCTCCTCTTTTGACGAGAAAAACACGGCGGCTCGCCTCGTAATAAAAGGAATATTTGCATCGGCCATTGTACTCTTGGGCGAGCGCCACGTTAACGGGCATTACTTTCCACCGCAATGAACTCCGGCATAAAGTCGATACCCCGAGGAGTAAAGGCGTGCGCGGGCGTTATGCGAGAATCGCTCTATTTATTACTATTATCCCGTGGACAAGAAAAGCCGTGCGGTACAATGCGGCTCTGTACTCGCTCGTTCGCAATTACAGTACGAGAGAGGCTACCAGAAGAATTGGGGCATTGGTTGCCGCAGACAAGTATCGCATTACAAGTGGGCCGTACTGGCATCCCCGAGATAATAGTAATCTTTATCGCAAGTTGAAGATGAGAGACGCGCTAATTGATGGGCCCATCGAAGTTCAGAGTAGAGAAGCTAATCATACACGAGGAGTCAGGCGAGCTTCCATTACTTTACAGGGCCACAATTCCCTCGACGGCTGTGTAGTACCACCACCATCACCACGTTAATCCTGTAAGATTGAATCCCGGGAGTACAAAGGGCTCATTAAAACGTGGGAGGAGGAGGAGGAGGAAGAGAAGAAGGAAGAGGAGGAAGGCTTGTTGCCTCAGGCTAAGCCTGCGTAGAGTGAAAGCAGAGGAACTACTGACCAACAACCATGAGAGTGAACTCGAAGCCCTTCTTCACAGCTTTCCTGTAGACTTGGTTGGGCAGATTAGCGAAACCGACGTAGCCGTCGAGCTCCTTGGGCTTAGTGGGCGGGGTTGGTCGAGAATGGTGCAGCACACTGGCCTCCTTATTGCTGTCGGTATTCCTCGAGGACTCTCGTTTGTTGCTATCCTCCGAGGCGTCGTTCTGCTGATTGAGGATCACCGTCGACGGTGGCACGCGCGGCTTAGCCGTGGCCTGGCTGGTCGCCGAAGACGCCGTGACGCTGCTGCCGGTGTAAACACTGCCGGCATTGTTCGTCGACGCCGGCGGCGAGGTCAGGGAATTGGACGAGGTGAGGCTCGTCGTGGTGGTGTTCGTGTTGGAGCTCGTGCTCACCGAAGACGTTGTCGACTGGGCCACGGGTGGCTGCGGCGGCGGTACCGACGGCACCGCCGGCGACGAGATTATTCCGACGTTCTCGCCCTTGAAGAATAGCTCGCGCTTCGCCTGGATCTGAAAGCACAACGCGGAACCGACCTTGTCAGCATAAGAACACACAACCACACACCATTCACGAACTAAGAAAACTTCTATCCGATTTCATGCCAGTACCACCTCTCGCCAAGAGACAAGAGCAGATTATCGGCCGAAATTTACTGCAGTTCTGTTTAAACTCAGAACAAAGCGACTATTCATACTGGCAGCTTTGAGAAACGGGAAACTCCTAATACTAGAACTTACTGACCTACCCCAACTCGATTGCCAGGCTTCTGCAAGTCTATGTTGGATTAACTTTTTCGAAACTATAATATTAGCTTTGTGAAACCTCCTTTTTTTTGTCCTCATTGTCATTTCGTAGCATTCCAATAAACCTTGTCTCGTATATCGCACCAGCCGTGTTAGCAGGCTCATATCTGCGTCGATAATTCACCGTGTAATCTGGCCGATGGCGTCACACGTCGATTGCCCGTCGAAGAGATATGGATTTAGCAGGTATAATCGAACTGATCGAAAGGTATTAGCGAGCGTGCTCGATGTGTATGTTCATCGCAAGATGCATGTTCCCTTCTACCCTTCTGGCGTAAGCGTATACACGCGTGTAATACAGACTACTATCTCATGTCGCATTATGTCATTGAACCCCTCCCGAGAAATATCATTCCAACTCTGTTGGAGTACAAACCCCCTCCAAGCGAGTAGTTCGCAATTGCGAGTGATCTCTCGTAAAGCCTAAGTGTATCCGCTTCCTCGAAGCATTATAGAAATGAAAACAAGTAGAGTGGCCGCTGTGCTTTGTGTCCATTGTATCAGTATAAATCTACTAATAGCGAGATAAACGTCAAACCTTTTGCCATCCGAGGCACGTAGCCCTAACGTGCAAGTACTGCTAGTGCGAGCAAGGGTTACCAAGGTGTTCTGTACTCTCCCATGCTATTGTCGAGTACGAGCACGGCCTGCAAAAACGATGGAGATACTATCTGCCGGGCTCTCTCCGGTATGCGGTTTAGTCGGGGAATCAATGGAACGAGTAAATTGAAGAAAGTGTCAGTGTCGCAACGCCGATTGAACATACGATCGTACAGCGAGCATCTGAACGGGCTGATAGAAGGCGAAGGGACTTCGATAAGAATGATTGTCTTGCCAGAAAATGTTGCCGATATCTGCCAGCTATATATGATACACATACAACCGATTCACTCTCGAATTGTCGGATAAAAGTATTTCCTCACGATTTCCTTTCACACTCACCGGCCGGAAACGGGAAACTTTGTTACAAAGGATTCGTAGTCTCTTGCAACTGAAATTCACGATGATATTGGTATCTATAAATTTCTAGGATTCAAGATATCGAAAGCCTGTTTAAGCTCCACTATTTTTCAAAGAGCCTTTTCTCTGATTTTATGATTTTTCTTATGAAATGATCGCTCTCGAAAGCTATCTTTCCGGGGTCAACGAACTCTGGATATATCAGGTGCGCACGAGTGCCAAGTAAAACGCGATATTTACCTTGGGATTATTAGACGAGTCGAAGGATGCCCGTCGAGTAAAAGCGTTCATGGGGAGAAGAAGGTAAACAGCAAAAAGATAAGGGAGAGTAAAAGAAAGACGGGAAGAGTCTGTATGTACTTGAGAGAACTCTGCACGAAGCTCTTACGATCGATATGCTTTACTATACGGTAGTGTGCAACCGGCAACTTCAAACTACCCGCAAGCCTCTTATGAACTTCCGGCAGGGCGGAAGTGGCCACTGTCCGAAGAGTACCAAATCCAAGGTAGAAGTGAGAACACAACTGAGAGGGGGATGACTTGTCTGGGATACTGTTGGAGAGAGTCACGTGCGAGCCTCTGCTCCAGTTCTGTCCGACAGAGGACATTGCACGTTGGAGAAGACGTATTCGTCAAAGGCCCCCGGTGGGCTAGTAGTGTCTCTCTGCTAGCACTCTACTTACGAATTGCTATTCCCTTGTCTTTCTACCTCTGGCGGAAAGAGAGCCCGGGGGTTATCGATCTTACCATGGCAGAACGCCGGCATTCATTTTTACCAAGCATTCCCTGAGGCTTCTTCCGGCTCTTTCCAAGAAACATTTCGATCACCAAGACCGTATATAGAAAATCCGGCAAGCTCGGGAAAGCCGAGGAGCGTGAAGAACACTCGAGTGTACTTGCACTATTCCGGGTAAATAAAAATCGGGCGTGTTAGGGGTGGGAAATAAGGAAAGTATTTCTTGGGTGCAAGAAGAGTAAGAGAAAGGCATATTGTACATACACATAGAACTAGTGTGTTGTTCCGTTAGGACTGGCAGTGTGCCACTCGGAATACGAATGAAAAGCATCAACGGCACGAATCCACCGAGTGGGTGGACGTGCGTAAGGTCAAGGCGGAAATGAACGGCACTCCAATCCCATAATCGTCCGCACTACGCTTATTACTGTTACACGTGCGACGCGTCACGAATTCTTCTCATTGCTCGTTTCCGGAGGCTCGTCGAAATTTTTGGTCTCTTTTTCGTGACATCCACCCAGAGAAACTTTATAGGAAAAGCGAGGAACGTTCGTTTGCGACGAGAAGCCGACGACGACGGCGCCGGGCTTTGCTCGAAGGGACCGCGAGAGTCAACGAACGAACGATTGCACTTTAAAAGCGTTTTACATTGCGCTCGCGCGCCACTGCTAGTACACATACAGAGCTAGAGTGGCACATATACCCGAAGAGGGAGAGAAAGAGAGATTGGATTCTGCAAACGGTCTTCTCTTTATTGCACAGCTTAAAGCGTACCACCCGCTTCAAGCTTGCCGAGAGGATTCGTCTCGACGAGAGTTTTCCCAGCATCCCATTGGACGTATTAGGATTCCACACATCATCTCTAAAATATCTCGAATCTCTAAAGACGACTTATCTTCAACTGAAAATTTATCAATTTCGGAGTATTCTAGTCGCTTGCGCATCAAGACAGGAAGAAAGATCGACGAAGGCGTGGACCACCAAGTGTCGAGCGCAATCTACTCTGGACCAGGGATGCTGGGTGGTCCCAATTTCGTTCTCGCCAGTCATTCCAGGAAGGAGTATATTGTATTGGTCGAAGGAAGGACGTCTGTCTCTTATTCACGACACAATGTAACAGAAAGAGCGGAGGAGGCTGGGAAACCAGAGAGACAAGATCGCGCAAAGGAAACCGGTCCAGACTGTTTGCACGTAAGACTGCGTCAGACTGAGAAGAGCACAGCCTCATTCCAGAGAAGCTTGGTCCAGCAAGCCATCGTGGCGAGCTATTCCCGGACAATTCCTGTCTCGAGATAGACTCGACTAATCCGATGGGATTAATGTTCTCTGGGCTTTGACTCGCTAGCTCCCGTAGACGCACAACTATGCTAGTCACTAGATGGGGTGTTCGGAGAGCGGACAAGCTAAATGAGAGCAATTATCAACACCGAGAGCGCTCCTTTGTGTCAGCGACAATTATTACGGGTTAGCCGTGCGCAATCCTTACCAACCGCATCTAATGTCAGCTTGGATAATAAGGTCATTTGGATGAGCGCAACTTAACACAGACTTGGGGAGGGGAAAAACGAAAGACGAGTCGTCAGTAATACTATCCTTGACTGTCTTTTATTATACTTCCGAAAAGACTGTCAGGATTCATTTGGCCCAATATTACTCGGAAGACTAACTCCAAGATGACTTCAGATCGGCAATAAAATTTCGCCCGACATTCTCTTGTGATGACTCCGGTTTATGTAGCTCTGTGCCAAGACAGCATTTACACCGATTAAAGTGGATGACGAGCGAAATGAAGCCAAGTGTAAATTAAGTAAATACCGAGGCAGATAAAGTGAATGTTGAATAAATAGGACACCGAGGAAAAACAAGTTAGGCTTGATGATGAAGTTGTGGAACTTTTGGATGGACTTTGAACTTCGTACTTCGAACTTTTAAGGTGTAATAGAAAATTCAATCTGGGATGCTTCTCCGAAATAAATCTACTGGAGTAGTGCATTTAAGGCTCGAGTTCATTAACCGGCGTTGATCAAGATAATTCCTTAGTGGAGACTTTGTCGGATGAAAGTAAAGTGAAGGAGTGTGCGTGACAGGAAGAATTGGTGGACAAAGAGAGTCTGATCAGTGGAAGAAATGTTGCTACTTTTTCAGGGGAATCGATTTAATCGACTAGTCTGTGACGACGAAGAGGAGGAAGAGGAGGGACACGACGACGATTACTTGGCCCGTGGAGAGACGCCAGGAGAGTATTGACCTACACTGTGCCTTAGTTTCTGCTGCTGGCAGTCTACCATCCATTCTGCCTGACTATACATCGTTCTCTACGTGCTTCGTGTCAGTGTTACATGTACTGGAGGCAAGAGACTCCGTTCCACTGCACCAAAAGAGAGCTAAACCGTACTGCATATATGCACATTAGCGCCCGAGACTGCTCTCGACGCTCGTTAACCGTGAATCTCATTAAACTCCAAGATCCTCAAAACGCCTTGATTGCCACCCTCTTCCCCTTCAACTGCCAGTGAGCAAATGAACTTGGAAAGTGCAGGATTGCCTCTCTTCGATACTAGAAGTTAGAAATGAATCTTTAATCTGCTGGCCTTATAATCAGCAGGATTTAATATTTATTACAGAAAGTATATATCCATAATGGAACCAGTGGTTGGAAAGCCAGAATTGTATCAAAAATAGTCCGAAAGTCTCTTCTGATTCACTAATGTCTTCTGATTTATACGATTTTCCCACTTTTTCTAGTCTTCCCGACATTCTCCGGGGCTGAAATTTGATGGGGAATGTTTTCTTGCATTAAGGAAGAAGTCATATAAATTCCAGAACCCTAGCTCAAAATTCATTTTTTCGCAAATTTTTTAAGGCATACCCCTTCAAAAATTTTCGATTTTTCGAAGGTTCTCGGACTTTGATGAACGCTTGATAAATCGATTGTTTATGTATGAAAACGGATAGAAAACATGGAATCAGTGGCCAAAGTGCCAGAATTGTACCCAAAACACATGGAAAACCGATCCTGAATAATTGAGTTTCGTGGTTTTTTGCATGTTTTCAAGTCTTCCCGACATTTTCCGGGGCTGGAATTTGGTGGGGAATGTTTTTTTGCATCAAGGAAGAAGTCATATAAATTCCAGAGCCCTAGCTCAAAATTCATTTTTTCGCCAATTTTTTAAGGCATACCCCTTCAAAAATTTTCGATTTTTCGAAGGTTCTCGGACTTTGATGAACGCTTGATAAATCGATTGTTTATGTATGAAAACGGATAGAAAACATGGAATCAGTGGCCAAAGTGCCAGAATTGTACCCAAAACACATGGAAAACCGATCCTGAATAATTGAGTTTCGTGGTTTTTCGCATGTTTTCAAGTCTTCCCGACATTTTCCGGGGCTGGAATTTGGTGGGGAATGTTTTTTTGCATCAAGGAAGAAGTGATATAAATTCCAGAGCCCTAGCTCAAAATTCATTTTTTCGCAAATTTTTTAAGGTGTACCCCTTCTAAAATTTTCGATTTTTCGAAGGTTCTCGGACTTTGACGAACGCTTGATAAATCGATTGTTTAAGTATCAAAACGGATAGAAAACATGAAACCAGTGGCCAAAATGCCAGAATTGTACCCAAAACACATGGAAAACCGATCCTGAATAATTGAGTTTCGTGGTTTTTCGCATGTTTTCAAGTCTTCCCGACATTTTCCGGGGCTGGAATTTGGTGGGGAATGTTTTTTTGCATCAAGGAAGAAGTCATATAAATTCCAGAGCCCTAGCTCAAAATTCATTTTTTCGCAAATTTTTTAAGGTGTACCCCTTCTAAAATTTTCGATTTTTCGAAGGTTCTCGGACTTTGGCGAACGCTTGATAAATCGATTGTTATAGTATCAAAACGGATAGAAAACATGAAACCAGTGGCCAAAGTGCCGGAATTGTACCGAAAACACTTGGAAAACCAATCCTAAATAATCACTTTCATCTACTTCTGACGGTTTCTCCCATGTTTTCAAGTCTTCCCGACCTTTTCCGGGGCTGAAATTTGGTGAAGAATGTTTTCTTGCATCAAGGAAGAAGTGATATAAATTCCAGAGCCCTAACTCAAAATTCATTTTTTCGCCAAATTTTTCAGATACAAACGTGCAACGCACATTAATATTTCTTCGATTCTTTCTGTCACGAAGTTGCCGACACTTTCTCATCAAAGTGCGTGAAGAACTGGAGTGCTTGGTGAGCTCGTATGCGTGTAAACTCACAGGTCAACATGTGGAATGAACACTCGGGTTTGACACACGATACTCTAACACGATTCCCCTAACACGCATGCAATGACGCTGCTGATGCTATGAAGTTTCACGGAGCGTTCACGAAATTCCGCCTGTCCTGCATTCCAGGTGTACTCGCTGTACACCGGCTCGGTCATTAAGCGGATACGAACTTCTCCTATTTGATGATTAGCAAGTTCCCCGGATTAGTCGATTTTCCAGGAACACGTTCGCAGGGAACCCACAGTTCATATACAAACTCTGTGGTAGAGTGCATGCGAGTTTACTCATGAAATGGAGCAAACCATGACTGGAAAATCACTTATCATTCTTGTGACGTGTCTTTTGCATTGAAATTGGCAAGCAGTCCTTGGAAATTGACATCGTCAGAGTTGGAAGTGAGGATATTTTGCTTGAAGAGTACACATCTGCGTTGGAATCAAAGGAGCTCGTCTCCTTCGAAACACAGGGCTACTTTCTCAATCGACGGGGAGTGGGGCAGTGCAACCAAGTCAGATCCTCGACTTCCTTTTTCTTATGTACCAGACAAACACGAGGCACACGATCTCCCTGTTTCTATGGCGCTCTGGCAGATTCGCCGCAGTATTATCCCACGCCAGTCTCAGATATCCAGGCTACCCTGAGACTCACTCGGTTTCTGCGGTGCACCGAACCCCCCTTTTTTGCCCTGGTAATTTGCGACAAATATATCCACGCCTTTAACCAACAGGCCGCCGCTCCGAGGGATCTTCTTCTGCTGGGATAACTAGCCGCATGAGATATTAAGTTATTAAGTCTTTCGAAACTTGCCCGAGTATTTCTTAAAGTCCTCCTGGTAAATAGATAATTCGACAACCCGATTCTCACGTTGCAAAACCTTCACTATTATTTTATTTAAGCTCTCTCTTTAAGGAATTTCGTTGAATATCTGAGTTTATTGACCCTGTAATATCTCTTCAATCTTGAGACATACTTAATTTGAGCAGGTGTATATATGAACAGCAGGTGTTTCACTCCTGAGTAACACCTGTCTACTTGCCACATATTTATTGTACTGTTAAAGGGATGCTGCGACGAATGAGCAGAACAATGAATCGTTAACCATTATGGATCCAAGGGCTGCCGGATAAAGTAGACTTGATAATTGGCTGTTGACGAGTTCAATGGGTCAGTGGCTAATCCGATCCTCTACATCACGATCGTTCCCTCTCACTAACCGATAATGCGCACGCGTTCCCTCCTCTCACTGAGGCAAATTAAATTAGCCCCCGAAATGGATTCTCATTATCGAGCCCTAGCGACGACGCTGCATCTCTCGATTACCAAGCGTCAAAAAAAAAAAAAAAAGAAAGAAAGAAGAGGATTTCCATCCCCCTCGCCATCAACGTACTGCGTTATTTCACTGATTTCCCCACGGAAACATCCGCTATCGTACTTTTATTCCAACAGCAGCGTCGTCGTTGCGTTGAAGGACGCGACAAACTCATAACTCGATAGCAGCCGGGTGTGCAATGCGTACCCGGTGGAAGTGGCGGAGACGAAGGTAAAGAAAAGATCCGCCAGCAATTAGTGAATGATGGTGGTGGAACTAGGGAATGAATGGGCGTCGAGACGCTCACCGTCAGAGGCTTCATCCCTTGGAATCGCTAATGCAAATTGTGCGCGCACCTCTCTCTCTCTCTCTGTGGTACATACCGGCATCATCACCCTTCGCGAGAAGAAGTTTACTCGCCGCAGAATAGTTGAGTAAATTTAAGAACTTGGAGAACTTCACCGTTTAAGTGCTGGGTATTGGGAAAGTGGTGGAACTCAGCTTCCCAGGACAATGTTCTACCTACTTCTACTCATCCGCCTAGTTATCTCCAGGATTCGTGAATTAAATACCACACATATATGTGTGTGTGCGTGTCATAAATCTGGGACACGCGCGACGCAATTGTCCTCGTTGTGCCACTCGAAGGCTTTCGTTGCCAGGAAATCCGTCGCATCCGAGAGAGAGAGAGAGAAAAAGACGAGGACAAACTGCATGCCTGATCTTTCGACGTGCAGCACATCACAGACTCCTATGGACCCAGTTGAATCCGAGAGAAAGAGATCATAGAGATGGCAGGCGCTTGCGTTGGCGAAAAGAGAACTGGAGAAATGAGGAGACTCGTAATTACAGAGTGCGCTCGCTTCGTAAATAGAAGCGGACGATGAGGTTGTTAGGCATCAGGCTAACTAGCGTTGAATCCTCGCACAGTTGCACTCGAACGAGGAATTTTCCTGGAAGAAGAGGGTGGGATGTGTGTGCAACACTATTCTCTCTCTCTCGGGCGGTGGGTGACCTGCAGGTTTCTCAGTGCTTGTGAGAGAGTCTCGGTGGATCGATAGCGAGATATCGCAGTGGAAGGGAAAAGGGAAATTTGAAAGGGCGCGTTGCACCCTAAGTGCTTGGAGGATCGTAGGGAGCTGTGTCGGTGTGGATATGAATGTAAACGCGCAAGGACCCTGTAACCCACTAACTGCATTACAATGTCCTGCTCCTTTGGTAGCGTTTGTAAGCTCCAATTTCTCTACTACTACTACTACTGATTTTCTCTCACTCGCACTGTCAATAGAATCGAGTCAGGACGTCCTCGTGTCTGGCAGTTTCGCTCCCTCGACATTCAGACTCTAACACAGAAAAATCTCTGGATGACAAAGCGCTCCTGGGTCAGAAGCGAAAACCGAGAGATGAAATATTCAGGAAGCTGGACCCGGAGGAAGAGAGTTTCGTCGAGGACGACTTTTGCGAGCGCTATAGAAGTCCGAACGTATTTGTAACCCAATTTACGTTGAGATAAAATACTGACTCGACAAGATCTGGTGTATACGTATATATTCATTCATTAGGCGATGCGGGTCTCTGCGCGCCGTGTGCCACGTGTCCTCGACCTGAGCGAAGCTCCTTAATTAGCGTGCTACTCTTTAATAAGGGCGACGCCTCCGTGAAACTCCAGCGCACGGTAGACGATGCTGGCACCGTTCGCAGAGCGTGCGATTACGGCACGTGCTGGCGCAAGCTGTCGAGTAATTTCGCTCAATTATGGTGGGCCAAGACATGGCCAACCAAATTCGAAGTGGAACCTATGTATACGTCATCATCCATAAGTATTAGTTCGTTAATTCGGCAAGAAATATCCATGACGTTCACAAACTCCTTCCAACCGAATCTGATTCCAACATTAATTTCCTCTCAACTATCATCAAACGAGATTAAATACGATCCGCGCTCAACGAATTAATTTTAAATGAAATAAATTAAGATATTAAACGATCTAACCCGCACTCGCCTGACAGAATGAATGGTAGAGAAATGTTATTATAATTGGAAGCAACGCGTAAAAAGCCAGGGCTTCATAGATTATTCGAGATCAGATATTACAGCCTTCTGCGGTCCCAATTAAAAGCCGAAAGCGACGGGGCGAGCTTTCGAGGCCAAATTTTACCAGTGAACTGGAAAGTAAACGAATCGCAGTGGGGTTGTTCGATGCGGGAGGGTGCACACCCGCTTGCCGAGGGTTTATTGGAGTGCGAAGGGGTTGTTGCTTTCGAGCATATTCCCCGCTAGATAGCTGCATCAAGTAGCATAGTGGGTGTCCAGGAACGCACTGCCAGAAGAAGACTGCATTCGCATCAGCGGTGGAAGGGGTGGTGGTTGTTGCAATGCTCTGCGTTGAATGAACGCCGAGAGCGGAGGCGGTTTAGAAAAAAAAAAAAACACAGGGAGAAAAGTGGGACGCGGCCTGCTTTTCTGAAAGGGTACTTTGTGTCGGACGTTGTGTATCCCTTGCTTCCATATGCTCGACCGAATCATACCAGGGTCATTCGTATGCATTTGCATGAGGTTTGCGCGAGGAGAGACGGCTTCCTTCCTCGCAAAACTCTGCACCAGTAGCAGAACGCGAACCAAGGACAGCCGCCCCTGTTACTTTGCGTTCCTAAGCGACCAAAAACCTATCGAACTACCCTCTCGTGTAACGAACCCTCGGCCGAAAGTTGCGCCAAGTTGGCTGTAAAATTTCCCTTTACACTCGTGCCACTCGAGCATCAACTGGGAATTCGAGGTACGTGGTGGAACTTTGCTGGCAAAAAATAACATCAGGAACACGAGGAACGTAGGAAAGGTTCGATATATTCCAATTCATTGAATTGGGGTTACGTAGAAGTTGGGCTGTATCAACCCTTACGTATTAGACTCGTTTGTGTCGGAACGTTTATCAGTATTGAAGCGGTGAGAATCGCATTCAAGCAATCCGGGAATCGTAAGCAGCTCTATTATGCAACCTGCGCGCGTTCACACTTCTCGGAAGTCCTATCTCCACTTATCGATGACTGTAAGCCTGTCGCGTAATAGTTAGAGCTGCGCTACAAATTGGTTGGCATGTTACTCGTGTTTTTCATCGAGGACACTGGGCGTGTGAGGCGGAATGCATCTCTTTCAGGATGGGCATCGTGACTCACGAATGTGTCTCTCGATTGCTCCATGACGCAGTGGGCGAGGGTGGCTCACCCTTCGCTCAACAACCCCTCTTTTCGAGCCCTTCGACCAAATAGCCTAAGGGTTTAGGAACATGTGCGCCTCTCACAGTGACTCTCAAAGTGCCCTGCATCCTTCTGCAGTATCGCACTCGTTTGCCCACTTGCTCAAATATTATTCCTTTTTTTTCTCGCTCATACCCTATGGTAATCGCAATACCTTGCGTATCCTTGATGTACCGGATATTCCAAGTTCAAAGGGGATTTCATCCCTTGCTGTACTTCGGCGAGAAGTGATTCTTTTGTTCGAGTATTAATTTATTCACGTTAACATATCGTTGACTGATTATTTTATGCAAGATATATTAGGTATCTTCAATCAGTTTCATAATTGTCAAAAGAATATTGTGATTCGGTTAAAATGAGAATGAAAATATGGGGAAAGTAGAAACGATCGTTCGTGGTTCTGTGCTAGCATGAGAAGGCTTTCGTGACGCTGACCAACGTGTTATCGCGTCCTAAGAAGCAATTTATTACTTTTCTAGGCCAGCTTGTGACCCTGAAACCGACAAGGTTCGCTCGCTATGTGACCGAGTGAAATTATTTCTGAGGTACTTATACATCGTCATCTTTAAGTGTCGACTCCATTAAATTTCACTCTTCGAGAAAACCAAACACATTCTATCTTTCATCAGATTCTCGCTATAGCCTAGACTTTAGTATGTTTTTCTATGCAAATTCGGTGAACCTGTAAACCGGTATTGCAGAGAGTGCTATTACGAGATGTCTGGAACGCCGAGAGTGAGTCACGTCTTATCGGAGTTTCGCCATGCGCCTTACGGGAATAACGCGGAGAGTGCACACAAGCGGAACGACCACGATTTCTTTGGTTAGGAAAAAGCATAGACAAAGATCGGTGAGCAAGTTTAAGGAAACAGATAAGATAGGAATAGGCGACCTTTGATCAATCAGAATGTTTCTCGTATAATTGTGATGCACTTCATTCTCTTGTTGTGTCAATTAATGGAGCTTGGCCAGCTTTCCTTTCATCTCGATACATCGATTTTAGATTTGCGCGGGTACCCGGGCTACAAAAGCTTGTAGGGGTAGATCGAGGGGGTTCTACGACCGCTTGTTAAACGCGCCAGCGAACATTGATCGATATGAAAATCCGTGGTGGGTATTGATCCCATGAGGCAGACACGACAGCCACTGGAAACGATAAAGAGCGTGAGTAAGAGAGAGAGAGAGAGGATCGTGGATTCTGCCGATGATGAAAAGAAATCACTATCCTCTCTGTCTCTCTTTCACCGTGGCTCTTCTGGTAGCCGCGCTCGAGTGGCCGATAATTGGGGCAACCATTTGGCGCAAAAGCTTGTATGAATTTTATGCCGGGAACTATTATTAAATGGCCTCGTTAATTCCCCGAGCCCGATTAAACTTCGAGGAAAGCGGGGGGAGAGAGAAGAGGGGGTTCGAATCTCCTCGGGAATCACTTGAAACGATACCGGCTTTGTGCCCCGACATTTTTATTTCGGACTCTCGCTTCGATAACGCGATTTCCGCTGATTCAGCCGAAAGCTACCATTCCCCCCCCTCTTCTTAACTTTTCCATCGCGAGAGGTAACAGCATTCGAGGACGAAATGCAAGGTCTCCAAAGGACCGACAGGCTTCGGTGAACGGTGAGAAAGAGAGAGAACACCTAGCTCTTTCACGACAGATTGAGCTCATTTTACAAGGTGTCCAAGTTTCAAGTGGAAGGATATACAACTACTAATATATCTCAAGCAATCAGTGATAACGTACACCCTCGGTACGATGACTGTAGGCCAATGATACATGACACACGCGGTACGTGACTCTACCTTGGTTTCAACTACCCCTGGAACGCAAATTGGAGCTTCTAAAGCTCCTCCGTTCCCTAGGAATTTAAAGCTCGATTCACATTATAATTACGCTATCTTTAATTTAAATAAAACCATCATTTAATTTTTTGAATATGACTCTTACTATGTGAATGTAGCTTAATAATATTAGATACTAAGAGAATCTCGCCCATAACACTTATCTCTCTTTATCTCTCCAATAACAGAATAGTGCCCTGTATCCTTCGGTATACGAAGTACCCCGCATTAGATCGTTGAATGAAACAAGTCGCTGATAAAACACTCAAGTTCTTTGCGGAGAGTTTTTCTCTCGCCTTGCATCAAAGAGCTTTGTAAAAGAAGAGAAACGTTAAAGAAAGATGATATACATGGATGAAGATGTGTATGTATGAATGCGTGTGTGTGTTAGAAGGGCTTGCCTTACCGAGGTGGTGTCTCCGTTCGGTTTTTCACCGTCGAGTATCCTCTGCCTGAGGGCGAGTCTGTCGAGGCTGGCCAGTCTGTAACTGCCGCCGGCTTCTCGATCTCGGCTTAATCTCTCGCTCGCACCACCGCTTCCATTCGAGCCAGCATTAAAGCTCGACGTATACTTGGGAAGTGTAGGCGGTGGCACTTGCCGCGCCTTCTCTCGAACCTCCCGATTCAGCATCGAGTTGCTGCTGTAGAGGAAGGACGAATTGTTCGGGACAGTCCTAGCGGCTGCTGCGGCAGCGGCGGCCGATGCCGAAGAAGATACACCACTGCCGATCGACGATTTGATGCCGTTGCTCTGCTGAGTCCCAGCGGAGCCGTTCTGATTCTCTGTCGACGACATCCCTCCGCTATCCCTTTCTGTCTATCTCTCTCCTTTATCTTTCACTTCCTCCTCAGTGTCTGTGATTTGGCTGGTTCGCACCACCGTCGACAACTCGATGCCGTCAGAGGAGGATTCTGTGGATGGATTGGCTCTCACTCAATCGCTCGTTCGTTCTCGACGTACGATCGAATGTTAATGTTGAATCGTTTCCAGAGCAGACCAGTCGATGATTGTTGATAATCGGATAGTTTCCTCGAGCTTCGTATGCAAAATGATCATATGGAAAACGCGGGGTATACGAGCGGTTTTCACGGTCTCCGATTAAGTTCGCAGCAGTTGCCGTGATAAGAGCGGTGAGGGGCGTGTCTAATATAAACCGCGCTCGCATAGTGATGCATATGAAGCGAGAAGAAGAGAAACACGGGCGAAAGCGATTATATCCTTGTGAATGAAATATTGGTAAAACGATTGGGGAAACTGTTGCTTCCCCACCGTCAGGGAAGTCTCCATAGAACCTGTAATTTCGCCCGGTTTACTTTCGCGATGAGGCAGTGAAAATCCTGCGGTCCAATTATGCCAACTTCACTGCGATTCGATGAGAAAGTCGGAGTGTCATGGGGGTACGAGGGTTCAACGAGTTTTCCCACGGCAAGGATGAAGGGGGTGCGCGTGCAAAGTCCTCGCCATCGGAATCGCTCGAGCGAGGGAGGGTGGCGCGAAGGGTGTATACTTGGTAGCTGCAGTTCCATGAAAAGCACGGTGGCAGCGGAAAGAGAGGCTTTTCAACGATTCCGTCAACAAAGGGGAGTGAGTGCGAGTCGTAGGAAAACAATGGCTCGAGAAAAAAGAGAGACAGTATGTGTGTATGTGTGTGTAGGCGCGCGTGCAGTGTAGACGCGGCGATCACTCGAGGAGTCAAAACGCTCTCAGTCAACACGAACGAGAAGATCAAGCGGGTGAGGGAGACGCATAACGCAGGAATAACTGAGAGCGAGAAAGAACCAAAGAGCCGGCTGGTCTGCCCTTGGAAACGCCTGCGATACACACAGGACCAACAGAAACCATATCACGGTCCATAGACACGGGGCGAGGAGATCGTGTTACGAGGAAACGGCCGGCAGCGGAGCAGCCGAGCAACAGCAGTAGGAGAGTAAACTCCCTGTGCTCGCTTGCTGCACGGCCACGCAACACGGTCAACTGTCCGCCGCAAAACAATGACGGTATACTCACTACGCGTTACTCTCCACGCACTATCCTTTACACACGCAGTGCTAAACGAATGCTGCTGGGCGAAAAAGGTCCAGTGTGCGTGTGCGTTGGACACACGACGCGCGACGCACGGGCCGCTCTCGAGCGCGCGCCACTGGCAGATGGATGGAAAGAGACGGGGAATGCAGGAGCGAGAGTCGGCAGACAACTCTGCCAAGGGTGTGAGACAGAGAGAGAGGGTGCGAGGGAGGGGTGGGCACGATATATATAGAAAGTCAAGGGGGACGAAGGGGGGGATGATGACAGCGAAGGTTAGAGAGAGATAACGCGCCGGCGAGTGCGAGAGCGAGCGGGAGACAGAGGGAGATAGGGAAAAGAGAGAAATCGTGCGTCGTCGTCGGTTGCTCGACCCTGCGTGGGTTCTCTCATGAACGCCGGTGCTGCTGGTGATTCACGCTGTCGGCGAACCGGCCGAACGTGGCCCCGTTCACTCTCACTTTTCTGCTCATTGTCCCATTACCGACTACCCTCGGCCCGGCGGCGGCGGCGGCACGGGCGCTCTACTCCGCACTCCTCTCTTTATTGTGCCGCTCTGGCGTGCTCTGCTCTTCTAGCTGTCCTAGCCCGATCGCGCTGCGGCTGCCAAGGGTTAAACGACCTCTACCGATCACACGCCAACCTGCACCATGCATACGAGTCACGCAGAGCCAATCGAGAGTGTACGCTGCACACCGGGTATAGACGCACACGCTGCACTCGCACTGGCCTGTCGTTCTGGGAGAGGAGTCGAGTATATGACGATGGGGAAGAGGCGGCGGCGGCAGCACTCACTCACAACAGCGTGCGACACGGAGAAGCACGCGACGCGCTGGACTCGGGTGTACTGCGGCCGAGAAGCGACCACGCCTGACGCAGCCACTACCGAAGGCGAGCGTGCGCACTGGGAGCGGCGCGCACAACACCACCTCGCCAGGATTGAGACACAACCACCCTGTATCCCATGGTGACTTCCCGAGCGAGCCCGATCCTCGCCTCGGTCGGTCCCCTGATGTACCGACCATACCGCTCCTCCAAGTCATTATATTCTCTGTTTCGGTTTATGCACAGAGCTCGTCGTCAGCCCCGTGGATTTATGTAGTCTAGATTCTGTAGGGTGTAAAGTAAAGCCGCAATTCTTCGAGGCCAACAACCCCTTCGTTCTGGCATGGCGTTCTGAAAGAGCAGCTTCAAAAGAACTCGCTCGAATATATCACGCTTCTTACTCGGGTGCGACTGCATACCACGCGTCTTTTAAATCACCAGCTCTCGCGTCCTTTTGGGACGTCGTGCACATAAATTCGGCGGGCGTTTTAATTAAAAGGTAGAACCTAGTTCGCGCTACGCTTACCGGCCGTTTTCACGTGGCACGTGAAAACATGTACGGTGGCGCTGTGTACCGTTGCCCGAACCTTTAAGTACAATTGGTGCGGGCGAACACCGAAACAAAACAGTCGCCGGAAAGGAAGAAGAATAGCACGGACGAGAGGGTGTAAAAAATGTCTGTGGTTAATTGCCGTCTGTTGTAATTCTGTAACGGTCTTTCGCATTATTGAATGGAGTTGTTGCGAACATTCGTCATACTAATTTCACCCATTAGCTGTCTAAACGAATTCATAAGCGTTGGTCGCTTACTTTGCTGTAACGCTTATGCGTCGTCACGAACTAATCCAACCCGTTCAGTGGGCGATCGTGCTCGCCAACGTAAGGGAGTAACATGCTTTACAGTGCGATTTATATGCGCATGTGTGCAGGTGAAATTGCGACACGCGCTTGCGGTGGCTTAACAGTTCGATGCTCTTATTAACGCGACAGGCCAATTAAGGACGCAATAATACACACGCACGATCATTTTGTCGCGCTACTTCCTACTGTCTGTTTAAAATACCAAGAGCTACGAGAACCAGGATGATCGTTGACACGAAGTAGACACGAAGCCCCTCAATATTTAATCCGGCTAGCGAATCCTGGCTAATACCTTTGCTAGCCGATGGAAATTCAATTGCGACAAGTTGCACTTTACACGGCAAGTGGCAACCCCGGGTCGCGACGTTGGAACGGCGAACAACTGCCGCATACAGCAGCCAACCAGAGCTATGAAATCGGATCACCGTGACCACACGAAGGTGGCATTTTTCAAGGCTGAAACGCATGCTTCGTACCTCTTCTCCTACAGTTTCACGTTTCCCCGGGAGTACCCGATAATTGCGATCGTTAAAGTACACGTTGACGATTATAGAAATCATCGCGTCACTCCAACGTCACTCGTCAAGTATAATTAATCCTTTTATTACTTATTGACAATGACTAACCGCTTTACAGAAATTCAAGTCTTTCAACTGCCAGGGATAGACAATTATTAGACCAATCAATAGAAGAAGAAAAAACAAAGCTGAAGATGCAATAGTCTGGCTTTTTGTATGGTATAATATGAGGAGCTACCTGTTGAGGGGAATCGGTCTGTTTTGTCTGGCAGTTATATCTGGCGAGCACTGCCGGGTCCAGCCTTCGTCTCGATGCAGCGGTGGTCGACATACTTCCACACTTTTGCCAACGACACTAACTCGATACTACAGCATGCCTCTACGATCTCTAGCGAAGCGTACACAAATCCAACGATCGTTGCTCACGATAATGTCCCCGGACTACACTATATGCTCCAGCAACTCGAGATCTCGATCGATTCTGAACGAGAGTTCTCCCAAAAATGTCGCACTCTCGCAGTTGCGAGATTTCCTGGTAACGGTAGTACACCACTTCCTCGGCGCTCCCTTCGCGATAAATCGAAACGAGCTTGAATCCACTCACTCTCCTTCTCTTTCCCTCTTTTACTCTCCTCCGAGCGGCAATGATTTTCACCAGTCGTGCATTTGCGCTGCCATTCGCCCCGGAGGAGATTGGAGAGCGTGTTTCTCTCGAGGCTCGTGCGAAAATACTCGATCGCCGGATTCCTGGGCGATTAGTCAACGGTTACAAGGCGATTCCCACTGAATCACTCGCTTCCGTGAATGCGCACTTGAGATATAATGACTGCTATCGGTGCGAGAACGTGGTCATTAAGAGCGCGGGGCAGCGGCGTCGACTGTTTGAAATCGGCGCCGCGATGTGCAAAGAGAGACAAAGTGTTTCCTGGACGGAGAACAATTGGAGCGATGGAAAAGCACTGGCACCGAAAAGGAGTGGCGAAAGAGACATTGGCAAGCGAACTCGAGTGCCAACCGACTTTTAGTATTGCGAACACGCCTGGCATGGCCACCAGCCTGTCCCCGCCACGAGAATTGGAATGCGACTAGAAGCCTTATCAGAAACTTACCGCTGGTAGCGAGGTGTCCGAAGTGGCCGTCGCCGCGGTGGCGATGATGTCGTCATCGTGGTGGTTGTGGTCGCAATCGGAGTGGTCATCGCCGTCGTTTTCCAGGATCGCGCAGTCGTCCGGCGGCGGTGTGCGGTCGTCCAGCATCCGTCGGTGTGGCCGGAAACAGAATAACGGAGAGAGGGCGGGAGAGAGAGAGTGATAAGGAGCGAGGAGAATCGTGATAAGGAATTATCGGAGGACATCAAGGGTGTCAGGAGAATGGGCTTGCGTTAATTCAACATTCTCTGAAACTACGTCTAACAACTACATCTAATCTCTACTCCACAGGATACGCGTCCTGCCGGAAGTATATTTTCTTCGCTTGGAGAAAATCGAACACTGCTCGCTCTGTTCGCAACACACCAAGAATCCACTCGATTACGATGGAACTTAAGCTCGTGTTCATTCCCACATTCAAAAATGAGTCTGACTCGTTAACGGGAGGCATGTGATTCTAATGAAGCGTAACGATCCAATTAAGAGATACGCATTTGCCAGTGAAATATCAGTGGGAGCTAGGCGAGTGAGGCGGCTGTCACGCGGCGGAAATCGACGGCGTGTTACTCATGCCAATAAAACTGTCATCCTTATCGACATCCGGCAGCACTACGAGCACGAGCTCTCGTCCTGTCCCGATGACATAACTTGACTTCGATCAACTGTAATAACCCTATCGTGTTATCGATTCTATTTTCAAAGGGATGCAATAGATTATTATTTCCAATGATTCCTAATGATAGTAAGATGTGAATTTCAGAATATGAGAAAACCTTCGAAAGCTTACGTGTCGTCTGCGGCACAAACACAACCGTCGACGTCTCCATTCTGATCATCGGTCCTCTCCTGTCGGCTGATCCTCTTTCTGATCGCGTCGATCGAATCTTTTTTCTTCGGCGAAAAGCGGAGGGCGCGGCGGAGAGAGAAGGTGGCACGGGACGGAAATAGAGATGGCAAAAAGTCTAGGGCCTCGGAATACCGAGCTCGAGTCTCAAGGTATCTCTCTGCTCGCACTGGTTACACTGAGCCGACTGGAGTGAAGGATACCTGCTTCTACCGCACTCTGCCACTGAGAAATGTCAACCTATTCCAGTGCTCGTGAAAAGATGAATGATTTTTTCAGGTACGCGTGTGCTTGGAATAATTGCTTCAAGCATAGAACTTCAAGTTGTTTCGATACCATACTGGAGATGAGGTTTTTGTATGGGTGAATAGTTCAGCCGTTTGAAGACAGAGAAAAAGTGTGCAAGTAGAAACGAGATCCTTCCCCACTTCGGAGTGAAAGATTGCTGAAAAGTACTTGGCTCGAGTGGCGTGAGTGACTTCACTTCACTGCGAGTCAGTAAGCATCGAAGAAGGGAGGAAAAGTGTACCTCGTTCCCTTTTTTCCCCCAGTATCTTCAGAACTATTCCCAGACTTTCACAATATTAATAATAAGTTTTAAAATGAATGTTTTCAATTGGAGATAATGAAAACTGGAGGTATTAAATTCTCGATTGTTGCTACTTGAAACTGTAGATATTAAATTCAACCACTGTCTCCAGGACTTTCCTTGCACCTCAGTGTAACTGATGCTGCACTCACATCTGCGTTTGTAGTCGAGCACAAAACAATTCCCCCTCGTTAAAGTCGTAAGTCCACCCGATACGATCGCACTGTTTAATTCCCTCGTTAAGGAATCTCTGGACGACACTTCGGTTTCACCAAGTTCACGGTGCATTGACCGCGCAACAAGAGAGCGAGAGAACTTCTTTATCCAATTTGAAAATGACGAACTGCTCGAGAATAATCCTCGAGAATTGGATTTTCGATGCTCGGATAAATGAGCGAAAGCCTCTCCTCGGCGCCTTAATCGTTCGCTATGATCGAATTATGACAGGTGGAGAAAAAAAAGGGGGGAGGGAGAAAGAAGAGTGTCGAGATATCGGATGCCTCTACCGGCTGGCCGTTGAAACGGATACTGCTAGGCAACCGCCGGAGAACAAGATTTCTAGGGTTTCGCGGCGCTAAGAACTCTCGGAAAACTTTAAATTGGATCACAGACACTGACACGCTACCGTTGCCTGTGGATTCCCTTCACTCTTTCACCCTCTCAGCCTATCAGGATGGAGATTCAGCAAGCAGACTGCAAGGGAGTTGAAAAAAATTTCGAGCGAGCAGCTCCCGAAGACGAAGACTCACTGCTAAATTCACCGTGCGCCGATTTTTATTCCTCGGTGCTCGCTTTGCTCGATTTGCGCGTCGTCCCCCGTTCACTTCAGCCCTCGGCGAACCCAGCCTTTGTCCAGCGAGCCGGGGACAAGGAGAGCGGAGAGAAAGAGAAAGAGAAAGCTGAGAGACAAACGCACCAGCGGTTCTTTTACCCCGAGCGGCACAAGTGCGTACGACTCTTCTCTCCGACGATTTACGAAGGCTTCTCACTGAAGCGGAATCGCATCCACTCGTTGTAAGTTTAAAGGGACCGAAAGCTACACGCACAAAGCATCGTCCACTTGCCCGGAGATCGCCAAGTCTACTGAGACGATTATGTATACACCGAATGTCAATCGGCTCGGGTGTCCGTTGCTCTATGCAAGGCGGATCGCTGGATGACTGCATGAACCGAGTGAATTCGATCTCGATAGAAAACCGATGGAAAGAAAGAGAGAGGAAGAGAGAATCTACCAGCGGATGCCGGTGAGATTTGTGCGAGCCTGCGTCTATCTATACGCGTATCTCACGTGCCACGAAGAACTGGCAGTGCCCGACTCTACCACGAGACAATTATAATGTTAAAGTTATGCTCCGCCTGCCCTCTTTCCCTCCTCTCCGTCGAGACAAACTCGTCTCTCGTTCCTTCTTTCCTGGCGTTCCGCTACGTGCACCTCCCAGAAGAGGAGGCGTTCAGTCCAACGAGACGTCGAACTTCCGCGTCGACCTGCATGCTGACATTCATATACACGTACTACTCAAAGTACTTAGTATGCGAGCAACTCTTAAAATGTAGTGTGCGTGGAACGGAGCGACTTACTTAGTAAAGCCAGTCTAGAGGGTCCGACGAGTGGTCGCCGCAATATCGTAGATTGAAATGTACACTTGTTGCTCGAGAGAACAAGTTCAAGGGGTGTGTGCGCTCTGTCGATGACGAATCGAGTTTGGAAACGATACGTCCGCACGGCTGAGAAAGGAATGTGCCCTACGCTTTGCTCGAGAAGAGCATAAGCACAACCCGGTCATTCATTGGACCTGTGAGTTTCGGGTCGTATGAACGTAGGATCGAGGCAGGTCAGAGAAAATCAGTGGTAGAGTCAGCAGGATTATTATTGAGCCGCGTGGATTGCAAATGACTCAGTGCACTTCCCGCGTTGCTTTTAATCCCCCCCAATTGAATCCGGGCGCCGGCGCGACTCTTCGGAATCAAAGAGAGCTGGTTCTGCTGGCCTCTGAAATAATCTTCTCGATATCTCTCTCGCTCTTAGGGTATTACGGTAGAGAGGACGTTAGCCTCGTTCTAGTGTACTATGAGATTCATAAGTGGCTCTTATTAAAAGCGCTAGCTAGAGAAAAGTGGGTCGCTGGCGATGCATCTACAATTATTACGTTTCCTGGATAGTAAAGCGGCTCTGTGAGCGGCCAGGACGTGCTGGCACCGAGGCGTGCATGATAATAGTTTAATGTTACATGACTCAAGAAAACGAGGCTCTCGAGGGCACTTTGTCCAAGCCGCACCGACCACTGTACACGCTTCTTCAGCCGACTATGAATTGTAAATGCATCCCGTTCACTCGCCAATTGCATTACTCATCTTGTTCAGCATACGATTCTACCGAGAAAGAACCAGTCATGCCAGGAATAAATATACTAGACAAAATTGTCGAGTAGAACAATTCTCGAGACTCGTCTGGCGGAGTTAAAGTTGTCGAAGGCCAAAGTGTCGCCTGAGTGGTTTACTCCCCAAGGGAGATTTGTTTTGATCTCGCCTGTGTTTATGCCGAGATGCTTATAGAAGCTTGGAGTGTTCCAAGCGTTTATGCGCCGTTGATAACTGAAATTAAGCAGAGACCGTGCTAAGACCTATCATTGCATCCCTTTTCTGGACCAGAAACTCGCCTCAAACCTTTATCTCCTACATATAATATTATCCCATTGAAACTACAATGTTGCCGAAGGCAAAATTTAATACCAGTGCATGAAGAGTCGTAATTATTGCATGTTGAACAAAACAGGGCGCTAGGAGACACTGTTCCATGCACACTCTCAATATCGGAATGTCCTTATCTAGCATCCGCAACCACAGGAAATCGATGCTCTGCGCCACTATTTCATGGACAGTAATTCGAGCCGACGTTAGCCAAGAGACAGAACTCTACGGCAGCGCAGCACCACAATTTCGTACATTCTGCTGGCACTACTGATGCGCCACTACTATTCCGGTCGTGCAAAACCATAGCAGAAAAAAGGGTGGCTATAGTTCGGTGGAGCCAGGAATCCTGGTGAAATCGTCAGGGGAAAGAGGGGAAAGAACGTTGAAGCGAAGGTCGAGCGAGCAGTATAAAAGCGAGATGAAAGTGGCGCGGTAGAAAAAGACATGTAGAGGAATGATGAAGTCCCGATGTCAAATAGGACACAAGCGGTAGGTTAGGTCCACCGGAGTCTCTCCTGTATTGACCGGGCGCGCAGGGCACCAGCGGTATTGACGCAAAAATTTGGCGCCCTCAAAATGGTGTCCTTGTGCGAGAATTCTTGACTGATTTGCGCGATTCCCTCGCTCGACGAGTAATAGCACTAGGTGCGTACGAGTGACTGGGACGCTACTCACCACTTCTCTGCATTGTTCCTGGCTGCCGTTACTTCGACTCATTAAACATAACTCCCGGGGGATCGCTGTGCCTGCGAGGAATTTGTCACGGGAATCGAAGTGTGGTGTCCATCGACGCGAGAACAAGCCAACACACGGCGGTAGACGCACTATCGTAACGCGGCGGGCGAGCGAGCGAGCGAGCGAAGGCACTCGTGGGCTAAGCCAGCGGCAGCCGGTCGTCTGGCATGCGTTTTCAAATGATCTCGAGCCGCCTCGAGAATGAAAATCGAGACATGCGTGCGCAGGGAACGTGCGCTTCACCCACCGCCTCTCTCCTCGCTGCGTGCCGGAGCAATGACTTTTCATAAACAACCGACTGCCACGAGAAGCGCCGCCGCAGAGATTATGCACTTCTCCGCACAGGCTGTTCGTGATCCGACCGTAGCGGGCTCCGAGAACTTTATGATCCATTGGCCCCGGCCTCGATCTCCTTTTGTACCTTTCTCTGCTACCTGTTTTTCATTGTCGCGGGTACTAGGAAGTAGATAATAGCCTTACTACCTGCTCTATACGCATTCTTGTGAACCCTCGCACTCAGCCCTTTCGCCCTTCGCGTTCTTCGTAGATATAAACTCACTGTATTGATTATTCTATTCGGATTATTTGTTTTGGAGAACTAGATTTTTTTAGTGATATTTATATGATTTGCGCTTTGTTCATGGATGGGCTAAATCTTACAAGAAAGTAGAATTGAATCTTTGGAAATTTGCGTTACCTTCTTTATCGACTGAGATACGGACGAGTGTTGGCAGGCCATCTAGCGGTCGTGTCATACGATTATCGTATAAAAACAGAATGACGGAGCAAGGCCGGTTTTAGAATTATCAACATTTGTGCTAGAGTGACAAGTTGTGATTGGAATCATCATGTCGGGAATAGCGAGGATGCGGAATCTCAAAACTAATGTTGTGAACGCGACAAAGAAACATACTGCCACGCTATTCTTCTTTCATGGTTCAGGTAATGCATGACAGTCACTTTACATTGTTTCAGATTCATGAAAAATTGATCAAGGTTGAAGAAAAACACGTGGGTCATGCATATCAGCTGATAAGGTTTTTTTACAGGCTCGTTTGGCAAAGACATGAAAGAATGGGTGGATATCTTGAACAGGGGTGAATTAAGTTTTCCTCACATTAAGATTGTTTATCCGACTGCTCCGGCACAACCATATACTCCAAATTCTGGAATGGTATTCCACTGAACACAGTTAAATCTTTAACGCAAGAGAACTGCATCAGTAGTCAACTGTGAACAATTGTTACAGTTGAGCAATGTTTGGTTCGACAGAAAAAGTATCTCCATGCATGTTGAAGAAGAATTGGAATCTGTGAATTCCATGTGCAATGTGATATCCGAACTCATAGAAAAGGAAGTCTCCGCTGGAATTCCACACAATAGAATGATAGTTGGTGGGTTCTCAATGGGAGGAGCTTTAGCGATGCACGTAGCTTACAGATACAAACCGACCTTGGCTGGTTGCTTCGCGTTATCCAGCTTTCTCAATATGAACTCGTCCGTATATCAGGTGCGCTACTTCATTCATAGTTGTAATCTATTGTTTATGCAGATGGATACTCATTATCCATATTTATCTTAATTTATTCTAGCTATTGAAGGAGAACTCTGCGCGTCCCACACCGTCTCTTCTACAATTCCATGGCAGTTCAGATAGCATGGTGCCATATCAGTGGGGTGAAGAAACTAGCACGAACTTGAAGTCTCTTGGAGTGGATGCTCAATTCACAATACTACATAATACAGATCACGAATTAAATCGTAAGGAAGTTGAATCATTGAAGGACTGGATTTTAAAAAAGTTGCCAGAAAACTATACTTTATTATCAAATATGTGATGATTTCCCAGAACAATTCCAGTGGAGTACTCAATATATTTTATACAAATATCATTTATATATTTATACATATTGGATATAAAAAATCCGCTGTTGTTTGTTACTAAAAATGAAATGAAGTCTACGTGAATGCAACTGGTTCTCTGTATGGATCATTTTACTTCTACCCGAACCTGCTTCACCCTAAGACCACTTCTCTTCCCGTTGTCTCGGAGAATCTACATCACACGATTTGAATAAATCAATGCTATCGCGATTGACCTGCTTCTCGTGTGAAACTGGAGCCTTAAGAACAAGTCGGCGTACCAGGGCCTCGCATTTTTTCTCCCTCGACCGCCACCACCCCACATCTTGTGAACTTTCAACGCCATCGTACTTGGCATTAAGGGTTACAAGCATAGAGATAAAGAGTAATCCACATTCAAACAAGTAGCGAGGGGTGAAAACAATTGTGAAGAAAGAGGGTGTGTGGAGACGTGCGAATTTTCAAAGAGGGTGGCAACCGGGTCGCGATCCAACTTTCAACTTCCAAAGGAGAAGGGGTAACGGGAGCAAGAGGTAGAACGGGAGTTCGAGAGTGAGGGAGTGAGAGGGGATGAAACGAGGGTTGCGCAGTGTCTCGTGGGGCAGAATGTGTTCGTCAGGGGTTGCTGCGCCTCTCGCAGTCCGACGAGTCGAACACAGCCCTCAGGGTAGTGCTACCTCTTTTGGGTTTGGCACACTGGCCTCGAATAAGTAATGTCGCTGATACGTTAATATTCGCTATCCGGGCAAGTTGCATCCCCTTCCCGGGAAAAGGGTTGCATCGCGACGACCTGTGAAACCGACGATCGCCCCCACGAAACATCGTTCTACGCCAGAATCGATATGTGGAGATTGCAAATTGCGCGAGATCACAGTTGGCTCGAGGACGAGCGTGTTGACGTGACCTGTTGTAATTCGTAAATTAATAATCGCAATTGGGGTGTGTCCCCAGTGCCTTTATTTCAGTTTAACAATCTCTCACAGCTGCTGAGAGCTGATAAACTTTTCACGAACGATTAATTGCAATAGTCATCGAGGGAAAGTTGTCAATCATTTTGCGCAATCGACGACTGACTCGATTCTCCATGGCAGTGAGGTGACGGCGGTTCAAGCGGCAACTGGCCCGAGATAGCAAGCTTCCTGATGAAAAAGTAACACTTTATTGCCGAATTCAGTGCCGGTAAACGAGCGATTTCATCAATGGGGAATAATATGGCGCACTCAATGACGTCAGAAGTGCGAGGTTTAAGGGTTGTCAATGGCTCGGTGATGTGAGAGGGCTTCATGCGTGTACTTGACTTTCGATGCACGAGGTGCTGCACTCTCAACGTACATACTGTCGATTGCAAACTAGACTCGTACTGCTTCACCGATGCCCCACAACATCCGTCAATGTTACTACTGTCTCGCAAGCACCACATACTCGTGAAAACGATTACATGCAAGTATTGACAGAGTGTCACGTGGTCTGCAAACTCTATTTAACTTAACACTCGGCGGCGGCGGCGGCGGTGGCGGTGCGATTTTATTTTCGAACCGCGGGCGCGATCGATTGACCCTTTTCGCGTGGATGCAACACGCACCTTTAATTGCAATTATTAAGCCAGCGCTCGGCAACTTACAGTTTCCAGGCAATGCAGTTTTTTTTCTCCATTAAAACAACGAAACTGAAGAAAGTCGAGACTCCGAGAAGAATTACAGTAATTGTCTAGAAGAGGGTAGAAAACTACCGAGAAATGAACCGCCCGACAATTTAATAGTCAGTGATAAACTAAATATGGAAAATAATTACCAGAGTGAGCTAATGAAGATTAAGCAAAATTCCAAGGATCTTCTGGAAAGGGGTTCTTAGGGGTAAGAGAGTATCAAGACGTTCGAGGAGGATCGCTCTCGATTGAGAAACGGAGAGACCTATCGTCGCGGCGAGAAGCAGCAGGTTGTATGTGCCACTCCAAGTGGGGAGCTATTAAAATGGGTCAAGAGTATCTCAGCGATGACAGTGTCCGCCGTTCGACTTCGCGCTCGATATCGCCCTGAAGAGAGATCCACCGAACTCAAGTTGGATTCCGCCTTTCCTGGTGCGAATCTTTCTATACCACCAGTGCGCATACACGCACACACCTACACACACTGTGATCCTCCACTACTGGGTTCATCTTCTGCCGAGTGCACCTGGTGCCCAGCCAGCCGTGCAAATATCACCGGTGACCCTTGAATGCCAAGGGAATTGATCGGGATTAAAATTAAACCACGGAAGAAATTGAAGCGCACATCCACGAGCGAAGTCAAGTCAAACGAGAATGTCTTTGTACATCATCGGATTAAGCTCCAGCCGAGCGATTTGTACAACGAGTGTTTAACAGTATCGATGCTCGCCAAGGGTGATGCATCGTTCATCCCGATCGACAGATGCATCAACGATGAGCGCGCGCCGCAGGAACGGCGTTTGAAATGCTCGCTTTCCCTGGAATAACAGCGTGTAGAAATTGTTGAGACAGAGAGTTGGTTATTCGTCGATGTGATCATAACCGATACAATTGGCAGTCTCGGGAGGAAGAGCTTCCTTCCGCCTGGCGCAAGAAAGTCCCAAAAGATCTTAATGGTTTACGGATCGCACAGGGATATGGAACCGTCGACCACCACTGGGACTTCTTGGTTGCACAATATCACCACCCAAGGTACACTTCCTGTTATAACTTATACTTTTTTTAAATTTAACACGCTTGATCCGAGGGGTGTGAGTATAAAGGATTACGCGAAGGGTTGCTTGGCGAAGCGTAAGATATCGAAAGTTTAACTTGTTCCTTGCTTCCGCCAAATGACAGAACCGCTGACCTACTAGCACTGACATCGATGTATTAGGATTACCGCATAGGAACGCAACTTTCACCGATTCTGTCGCTCGAAAGCCGAAATGAAAAGTATTAGCATAAGAGAGAGTTTCTTGGCTCATGCTTCCTTACTATTCGCCACAGGATTGTTTGAGACCTATTGTACGTCTTGCTACGCTCTATTACGCTCTCACCAATCTCTCAACTCCGCACGATGATAAAGAAAGGCATTCAGATATTCCGGTATCCAAGAAACACTTTGTCTCTGGCTCACGCACCTGTTACACTGCCAGAGAGGTGTACACTGTGATGGTTTACAGTTTATAGGAATGGTTCTCTTTATCGATTCTCTCTATTACGAAATCCAATTTGCCGAGGAAGGTTGCGTGTCGACTGGTGCCACTATTTTTTCCGCATTGTTATCATTGGTTAGGGTCATCCCGATGCACTTGCGTGACGGTGAGGGTGCGCGGGGCCAATGACGATGGTATTAGCTCATTCAGACAGATAATTGCTTCTCGTTAGTTGGAGCGTGAGTGCGAGCGTCGCACAATGCCTACCTTACGCTCGAGCTATTGTCGCCGTTTAATTGCACCCGGTCTGTGTTCCCTGGCGACTAAACGTGTGTACACATGGGCGTGTGCACGCGACTGTAACATGCGCCTCACCGAAATCCACTTGATGCCAGAACTCGTCGGCTCTAGCAGCGCGTGGAAGAGAGACAGAGTAGCCGACTGGAATAATGCCAGGAGAGAATACACGCTAGTATTACCGCGCTCTGCAATGCGGCGAGCGATCTCGCCCCGGCCGGCGCTTCTCCGGGCAGAAAGAAGCTAATTCTTCACCGATTACTGAGAAGATCGCACGCGAGAGAACGCGCGTTGCGAGTTTATTGTGCTAAACTATGTGATACGAAGATCCTAAGCGCGTATGAAGCAATACGTGCACACACCACGTGGTAAGTGTACACGGGAGAGAGGATTAAACGGGGGATTCGGGAAGCAGCCGGAAGAGTGTGTGCAGTATGCGCTGGAAAATAAATTTACCGAGGACTCGAGGGTTTCCAGGGTAACGAGCGTGGAGGGAGAAGCGAAGCGCGCGTCTTTTGGGAAACCCGACACTTTCATTGAAAGGATTCTCGCCCGGCGCACAAGTGCTAATTATTAAAGTACATTGTGACAGGATTTACATAATGAATACTCTGGCGAATGTACCATGGACACGCTTATGATTTTAGAAAAGTGTTACATAAAAGGTAGTCTTAAAAAAATAATTCTATATTTTTTGTAATAGGCGAGATGAGTAGCAGCGGAGGAGTAGGATTTGGCGTGGGAGTTGGCGTCGCCGGAGGTCCGACGCTAGCCGCCGCTCAGCAGGGTCAAGGAGTGGCTGCCCTTCTGGTGATGCTGGCTGTCCTTTGCTTTATCTTCGCCTATTGCTGCTGGGGAGCACCTTTCTGCAGATCCCTTTGCAGGCGGCACTGTTGTTGCCGCTTGGAAGACCCCGAGCCCGATTCCAGATATGGAAACAGTGATCAGGGCGTCGGCACTGACGCTGTACCCGTCACGACACCAACTGTTATCCTTCTGCCACATGGCACGATGTTGCTAGTCGATGGAATGATCTTCACCCAATTCCAAAGTGATCCCACTGGTATGATTATAAAACGAGATGAAAAACGAAGTTAGAGGGATGACGAGTGTATCAAACAATATCTTTGTAGGTCTGGACTTGGTGGAGTTAGGCGACAGTGTCCTTAGAGCACAACGAAACCCTCGTGCAATCACCCGGCACCAATTACAGAACAGTCAGGGTAGCATCCTGGAAATGGATGCGGAGACACCTAGCAAGGATAGTCTGGGCTCCATAGCATGCTTTCCGCCACCCACCTATGAAAGTATTTATGGGAAAGAGGAGTCCGACATGCCTCCTTCTTATTCTGATATCCTACTGCATAGGTGAGTCAATAGAACCATGGTTCAAATGATCTACTGAGCTGACACAATGATTCTTTTAGATTCGCTAATTACCCTCATGAAATGCTGGAAATGCAAGGATATGTTCACGATGGTAAGGAAGACATCGAAATGCAGAGCTTGGAGAATTGCCCGCATATATTAACCAATCCTATGAACGGCATACCCTATCATTACGCCACCGTGACAAGTTTCTCTAGTCAAAGTTTCCCACGGCGAACCGTTTGCCGGAATCCCTCGATAATTAGTAATCCCCTGGACAGTTTCTACGCTGACAACGAATTAGGTCTATACAGACTGAGCCAGGACATGATTCCGCGAGTGTCGAGCAATGCGAATTTTGCTAGCTACAGAACATCGCTCGAGGAGATGCGATTTCGGATAGTAGACGAGAACGAGAACAGAACCCAGGTTGAATCCGTAGGAGAGAACGGTAATGGTTGCGTGCAGCAACCGAATAACGTTTTGAGGAATAACGAGAGAAGGAACGAGCACTCGAGGAACGTAGCTTCCAGTAACGAGATCATGAATTCGAGGAATCGGGCTCGCAGTAATTCCAGGATTAATCAGGATAGTAGGAACAATATCGAGAATGGCCAGCAGCAAAGTCACGAAGCCGCAGTGGTTTATGGAAGAGTGAGCGAAGACGTGGACCGAGGTAATCTAGAAGTACCGCGCGATCACCGCAATTCGGTGGCAATCGATGCTGAGAGAGCAAGGGGAGAAACTTATCAAGGAGATCGATCTGGAGAAGTGGAGCAGGAGAGTGGTGCTAGTTCGAATGTGAGGTATTACATCCGAAGTAGAAGGACAACGGCCGACGGTATAAGTAGGACCGAAAGTCTGGAAGTGGAGCCCACTTATCCCGACGACGACGCCGGGAATTTCGGTGCCCTGGCTGACATCCGAGAAAGTAGAGTATAATTCGTACCACCTATCGCTACTCGTCATCGATTCTACATAATTACTCGCGTTCCAATTCGCTGTCTTTGTCCGGTGTTTTATCGGGAACAATAGGAGTAGCTATGTTTTCTAAAGCATACTCCAAAGAGTAATTGCCCGACCAAATCGAATTCTAAATTCGTCGGCTGGGTAGCGGTATATTCAAGGGAAATGCTATTAAACGAACACCGCACTGTTCCGCTCAGTGTTCACCGAGAGTCTGTGATCCTTTAGTTCGTCGCTTGATTTCTATTTCCAAGTTCATAAGATATATTACGCAGAGAACGCGGACTCGGTATCTTATTTTCCTTTACGAGATACTGTGGAAACGCGTTCGCGCGAAAAAGAATTCTAAAGATTAAAATTATGCCGACTAAGGGGAAGAGAATGTTTGTCGTCTAGTTTTGAATTCATTGCCGACAGTATATGAAACAGGATATTGAAAGGGGTCCCGGGTGATTCAATCGCCAATGATGATTTTATACGTAAGAAGCCGTACAATCAATTTGAACTATGGCACAATATACGACAGTAGTAAGTAATACAGCGTACGACGCGTGTTAACGAACGACGAAGACGATGATGAATATGTTACTGCAGTCCGTCCTGTGGCTGAGTCCCGTGTTAAGACATACACCAGTAGTTCCACGAGGCAGTGTCAGAGAAATAGCGATTCGTCGACAGTTTCAATATTTTATATGACGTACCACCTACCTATTAGAGGTCCCAAATGTATCGTTCATACTTGCTTCTTCCGTTTAAACACTGCAAAGCGCGCCACTTTACACGAACAGTTACTTGTACATGCTTGGCACACGCAGGAACTAATACGTTTAAAGTCAAAGGATTTTCAGCACGCCCGATAATTGAAAATGGAGAGCAACCACCAGTTTCATTTAGACGTACCTGCGAGAACGGGATATAATATCGATTCACGACGAAAGCACGAGAGTCTACGCCGATTTTATGCGAACTACGGAATAAAAAAGTAAGGATAGAGATTTAAAAAGTGGTTGAGATTAGGTAGTCATGTATGCGTTATAGAGATGTATTACGCCAAGAACTATTAAATTGTACAACATTACACTATTATTACTGTTGCTGTGTAGTTAAAAGGCGAATATCACGTGCAGAAATTATCGATTAAATAAAATATTTAATAAAGAGGTATCAACTTTTCCAGACACCTCCCTTCTGTGTTTTATCCTATGATTATATCACAAGTTAATGAAAAAAGGCTTTATTTCTCGAGTTGTGTTTATGTAAAAATATTATATACAGTTTTAATAATTGAACGATCATTAATGTTCAATCATCGCTGTCTAAATCCTCCGGTGCAGAGGAATCTTCATTCTCACCTTCATCTTTTTTATCCCAATCCTTTAACTTTGCCCCCATGACAAAGTCATCCCTCAACACACTCCATACTTTATCATCCTTCTGAAGAAATAAATTGTAAATCGTATTAACTATCCTACAAGAATCTAAGTACCACCAGGAACAACCAGGAATTACCTTTTTCTCGGTTGTATTCTCTTTTTCTTCTTCATCCTTAACATCATTATCTACTTGTACACTCTTACTTCCACCCATGAGGACATCAAGGAAAGCCCGCTTGTCTATACTCTGCATAGCTTTCTCTCTCTTTCGTTCCAAAGGTCCTGCTTCCACTAATTTCCTATTGATCTCCGCCTGTTGTTGTCTAACTGCATTGAATAATTGTACTACTCCCCTGAAATTACATATATCCTTGAGTACACTAATGATAATTTTTCCTTATATAAGATTAAATAAAAGGAATATTACTTTGTGGCAATTTTCGTTAACATTCTTTCCCGCTCTCTGTCCGATATATTCGGTTTCACTCTAATACCTAAGTGATCTTTTCTCCTAGATTGTTGGTCAGTTTCTACTTTTGCTACCGGTTTTTCTTTACTTTCGTCCTCCTCTGTCTTTACTTCGTTCTTCACACCGTCTATCTCGAAAGGCAACTCTTCCTCTTTCTGCCTCTTAACGACGTCGCACAGCTTTTTCGCCTTCGACAGTACCACAGACTTTTTGCGTTTCGGTTTGTTGGTTCTGAGGATCTTTTGCATGGCATCCGCCCAGCCAGGATTGCCGGCGGACTTGCCATCCTGAGAATCGCCGGCATCGGAGTTCTGTTTAGAATCGGAAGCCTCGGACTCATTGTCACCTAACCCCTCGTCGGCGCTCTCTAATTCGTATTCCTTGGATTCTAGCCTGCCGTTTGCACTGCCCGCATCCGAACTCTCGTCGTCGTCGTCCTCGAGATCCTCCTCGATCTCCACTACAAGGATAATCGGGACCGATATAAAAGCATGCCATGTGAGCGCCAAGTAGCGTGTGTTTCGTCCACGCGAGAGTTAACACCGCCTGGAAGAATTTTCTATGCGACTTGTTCGAACCTTCAGCTTTCTTCGGCGACTTGCCAATCTTTGCCGCGGTCTCAAGGGCAATCATTGTGATTTATTGACTGTTGAAAAGCCGAAAATCAACATTAATAAGCGTGCAAAGAACAACGATCCGGAACACTGTAAGATTCACGTGGAGTTTGTGTACAAGGGTGCCGCCCAGGAGCATACAGTTATTGTGCCCGGGAGTATGGAATATCAAGAGTGTCAATAATGATGATGAGTATGTCTGAATCTTCTTTACCGGCAAACCTCCTACCTTTTCGCGGCGGGAAAATTCAAGTAATGTTAGATCAGAATAGAGAAATGATTGCGGAGTGGATTTCGAATTTATAATTCCTTTATTCCATAATTTATACTTTCCAGTCTATAACAACAATAAATTATCTAGTGCCGCGTACCTGATTGAACTTGAGAATTTTATAAAAATATAATAAATCTGTAAAAGTATCAATCACATTGCTACCAGCTTGGTACTATCATATATGGAAGGCTTTGTGTCGAGTACATATATTATGTAATACATTGTACTCGCTCGAAGAATGCAACAATCAGTAAAAGCATGTACGGAATCGCCGTAAATGAATAGTTTCCTGCACAGAATACAAAACAATGTCTTATTTGCGTAACATGATATTCATGAGTCGCCGAAGAACAAAATGACATTTAATTAATCACACAACCGAAGCCTGTCAGCAAAACGTGTCGCAGCTCGAAAGCACGTGAATGCTTTTCGAAAAAAGCCTCATTGTCAGATCTAAATTCTTGTGTCGCTGCGTTCGTGGCTTGAAGCAAAGTGAGAGAGCATATAACTTTCAATTCTGCTTATCGCAGCGTAGGGAGAGCAAGATCAACTTATTTTAATCGTCGAGGCCAAGGCCTTTCGAAATCTCATCCGCTGTTAATTTGGTACCCCCGGCAGATGGAGGGGTGCTGGGACGTGGAGCAGGTTGTGGGGGTGCTGGACTAGTCGGCGAAGAGTAATTCGGCGGTGGTGAATGATTGTCACCATGACTCTTCTGTAACATATTAAAAAATATCGTAACATACGATTTTAATGCATATGAATTTAAATTAGTAGATAACGTACATCTTTGCCGTGTTTGCCGAAACTTCCTAGAGCCGAGCTGAATAAGGATGAGCCGATAGCGGAGCCTAATCCTGAAAGAAGATCTGATCCACCAGAACCTTGTTGCTGATTGTATCCACCACCATAGCCACCGGATGGTTGATAGCCGCCATAACCACCTGTTGGTTGTTGATTACCTCCACCCCCGAGAACACCCCCGAGTATGGATCCTAGTGCTCCGGACAGTGGATCTGCGGGCTGCTGTGGAGGAGGCTGCGCCGGTTGATGACTGGCGCCACCTTAGTCACAAAAGTAAGAAACATCAAACCTTTTACAATGAAATTCCTTTGAACTGGAGTCACAGACACTTGGTATGACAAGTGTTGTAAATCGGTAACTTCGTCGTATCGAGCGACGGCATCAATCTTGTCCTTGAACATAATCACTCTTACCAAGAGATGATGTCACGCATAAATGATCACTCTCGCATTCTTTCACGTAAAGTTTAGAGATGAATGAGTCTATGCAGTAACATGGTATGGAGTCCAGTAAAAAATGAACCCTCCATTGCGTAATAATAAACTTTCATAAAACTCCCGAATTACCGATTGCGCCCAAAATAGAATCGAGGACACCTCCGCCGCCGGAAGGTTGTGATGGATATCCTTGCTGTGCGTGTGAATTGCTGAGTGCATTACTCGCCAGACTGCTGGCTAAAGCTGCACCGAGGGATCCAAGACTTGCTAAACCACCCTCGCTTTCGGTCTTGGATTTCGAAGCGTCGGACTTCTCATGATCTTTCTCATCACCTTCCTCCTTCTTTTTCTGCAATGCCCAAAGTAATTAGAATTAATATACATTCCTCGAATAAATGTTAAGGTTCACAGCTCGGGAATCGACGTACATTCATAGCATGCATAGCGGCGGCAACTCCTCCCGCAGCCACTAATCCTCCTAAAGCTAATCCGACTTTATCAAGGCAGCCGCTGAAAGCATCTTCCTCTTCTGGTTTCTCGTAGCCTGGTTGATAACCATATTTTGGTGGGTCGTAACCGCCAGGACCATAGGCACCTGGTGGAGGGCCGTAGGCACCTGGCGGAGGACCGTATCCAGGAGGTGGTGGGCCATATCCTGGTCCTTGATCTATTGTCGGATATAATCCACCTGGTGCTAAATTAAATGATTTATATTACAGATTATGATTGGTATAAAAATTGAATTGATATTGAGTTGCAAGGTGAAAATCCCTACGTGGCGGTCCAAAGTTTGCTGGAGGCATATCCGGAATGGGAGCGGACCTAGGCGATCGAGGTGGATCAATGGGGACAATCTCGTAGGCAATTGACTCCACCTCTACGTCACCGTCGATCACTAAATGAGTGACTCTCTGGTAAGGCAATCTGTGTGCGAACTCGGTGAAGTGTCTCCCGTTTATGGCGATCTTGAAGCAAGCGTGATCGCATAATAGCATCATCTCAAATTCCTGGCCAGGTTGAATCAACAATGGACCCTCGTTCTCTTCGACTCCCCAATTCATCGAGACGATATGGTTCCTCGTGACGAAGCCTTCAGGGAAGCGTGGCGATACGTGAATGGCTATATCGTCCCTTGGATTTAGATTGGGTCCCAGTTGGTAGTTGATTGCAAAACGGACTGCGTCCGGTGGTATCCTCCCTTGAATCTTGACCATCTTCCCTGGTACAAGTTCCACTGGCCCCACATACGGGATCTCCTGCAATCGATCGAATTATAATCGCTTGATTATTCCCAATTTTGTATTACAATCATATTCGCATGAGGTATTTCGTTTTATACGCTTGGATATTTCGAGCATTCCGTTAGATACGGTCGATGAAAAATCTGGCTAGCTACCCGAAGGCCAAGTTCATCGATTATATTGCTGACTTACTTTATCGGTATGTAATGGTGCGCAAACCATCAATAAGCACGAATAAATCGCACGGATGAAATATGACTGGCTGTAGTAGAACAAAATACGCAATACTGCAGGGGAAATTGACGGGAGTGTAATTGGAGCTCACGTGTAACGGTACCGCAGAGTGCAGATGTCTTACTCCTTCGGGTGGATCAATTGCTTAAAGCGGTCTGGTTAGCTAATGCGACAATCTACTGCGGGCAGAGTACTCACCGGATTCAAGATCGGTTCACTCGCCATTGTTGCGTTGTTCTTGCGAGTGTTAATTCGTTAGGAATATCAATAATTCCAGCGAAGAACTTGCGAGCGAGACTGCTACGCACTGAAGACGACCCGCGCCTTCCTACTGTTCAGCCTCTTAAAACATTTCTATTTAGAGTGCTGACGCTTCCCCGGAGCACGAAACTGTGCAATGCGGCAGACACTATAGCGAACCACCACTTCCCAAGGCGAACGACCACCACCGCTCTACTTTCTCGCGCATGCATTCTGCAACATTCCAGAATTAAACGAGTACGCATGTGCGACGCTCCCCGACATGGAACGCGCCAGACGAAGACCAGGAGTGAATCCAAAGAATTCGAAAGCACGTGGCGCGATGCTATGAATCACTAGTAAGGGCCAATCATGTGTCTTTGTTTCGAGAGCTGTCAGAAACACGTGGTCATTGGCCAATCGTGTTTAAGTAGCTTGAGTTGGCTGACTAGTAACACGTGCTCGCGTTTGCGCAGTGGATTCCAACATAAAGTATTCTTACCAATTAATCCTATTATTAGAGAATACAACATACATGAATTAAAATATTTTAATGAGAACTAAAAATGAGATTAGGTGTACTGGTTTTAAAATTGGCTGTAAAATTAACTTCAATTGTCCTGCACGAGGAACAACAATGACTCGCATTGCGTAACACTGTCTTCCTATGATCTGGAATCTCGCATGACATTGTTACGCAATGCAAGTTGTATGCAAATGCAACGCGCACTATTCTCTTTGTTTCGGGCTTTATTTGCATGGTTGCAAACACGAGGAAACTCGTAGAAACGGATTGTTAAGATCTAAGATCGGGTAGTTCATTTTGGCGAGGCATGATATAGTGTCGACGAGGCGCCATTAGAATTATCTGTTGAAAGCTTGCGCAATTAATTGCGCCGAGCGTCTACTGGCTAACACTCGAGGGGCGTGATCGCCCACGCCAATTCTCCCCGGCGCATTGTTTAATGCTGCAGGAAACTAAATAAACGTCTTCTTCCATTGAGATAGAGCAGCGTCCGCGGCCGCGCGCGCGCGCGCCAGAGAGCATCAAGCGGCGCGTCAGGAAAAAGTAAATAATTGGTCGGCCAGTCAGTTAATAGAGAGCAGAACTTAAGTAGCATCCGAGTGTAGAGGATAAGCCGCATCTTCTCTGCCCACGGATGTTTTACAATCGAATGAATGAAATTCCACAATTTTATTTCAGACAATCGTAAAACATCGAATAAAAATCCACCCTATGTTTCTATTTTTCGTAGAATTTTTTTTTAATTAATATTAATTTCCTGCTAATTGAAACAGATGTTCGAAGCACCATGATCGATTCGATTGCACGTGCGTTATGGGAGCGAGCGTAAGCCGTGCGTTTTACAGGATCATTCATCACACGTGAACAAACGGGGTGTGTCCTGAGGGAATCGCATGTGGAGCGTGCAAGGGTTGGGCACCGGCGCACCCAACTATAATCGAAATACAATTGTCAATTCCGATACGGATTGGTGATGTTCGACAGGCCAATCGACAGCGTCGGGAAATCGATAGGAAACAGTGACGTGTGTCCTCGAAATTGAAGAAGGACATTGACGCCAGGACATCAAGGTCGCAAAAGACAGATGCGGGTAACTCGTCAATCATTTCAAGGGAATTCCCTTATTAGGCGAAGGGAATGAGGGCTGATAAGATTTCATTAGCATTCGGCAAGGTTTACTGTGTCGGTTCATGAAATTGACAGGACTTCCCGATCAATAAGAACCTTTTCATCCGCACTTGCACAACAGGATCCGCAATTCTCTCTTTATATCTTTATTATTCAATCTTAGCAATCCTACAAATCCTTATATTTTCTTGCAAAATATTTGAATGATTAAAAAGGGAATTGTTTTAGTGACTAATGTTAAATGAAAATTTCTATGAAATGCTTGAAGTGTAATATAAATTGGGGGAGGATTAGTGGAAGTAACGCGAAGAAGGTGGTTTCACAATAACACCATTGAGGGTTAAAACCCTTACGTCAGACGGGTTTCCCGTAGAGAGTTGTTCGGTGCGTACAGGAGCTAGGACTCGTCCAGCAGGATCAATAAGCGCTCCCTTCTTCAATGTCTTCTTACGAGCCGCCCTTCTCCAACCGTCCCATCCCCAAGCTTCCAGGTGTTCGTCCGCTACTGTAAGAATCTTTCATACACACTGTTCGCATCTACAATCAAATAAATCCCTGACAAACCCTGTTATTCTTCACACATTTATTATAACATCATAGAAACTCATATAAACAGAAATTTTATCCAAAACAATATAAATAGATTTCACCTAAATAAAAGCAAAACTCATATTTCTATAACATTTTAATTAATTTAATAGAAAGAATGAGTATTTCTGAAATGAATTCCCAATTGATTTACTAGCTATTCTGCTTGGAAAGGTCGCACCCGCAGAATATTCGAGCGACGCCGATTAGTTGTATAACGCGTTCCTATCTTCTCTGTGCTTATATCTGTGTGGATGCCGGTGTATACAAGAGCACGTTTGCCGGCGTACATTCGGTGCCCCGGTGAATGCCGGTGCGTCGGTATTCCCTTCGGCCTTAGAGACGGAAGCCCGCTAACAATGCCGGCATCTAATTTCGGATTGCAGGTTTGTGTACACTGCCTTTACGGATTTGTATGTACGTGCGTGCCACTTCGGCCGAGTGGCGCTCGCGCGCTCCTACTTTTCAGAGTGGAGTCCTCCTTCGCCCCCCTCCGCCAGAAGAATGCCACCCCGTTCTATTCTCCCGGGCTTTTGAATGGACATATGCATAAGAGTGCCGCCTTAGATGCTGGGTTCAAACCTACCAAGGCAGGAACGAAAAGAAATCTTCCACACTAGGAATAGAGAAATATATCTAATTTTTCAGATTTCTGTTAATGAATGTTTTTTTTTTTAAATTAGTTTGATATTTGAATTATGAATTCCTCTTTTTTGGATATAAGAATATTGTAAAAGATGGATTTATGTTGTCTGTCTTTCGAGTGGTAATGCGATCATTCCGTCACTTAGTGTTTCCCGTAAGCGTGCTCGACAATTGTGCTATTTCGGTGTTCCAGGCACAGACTCTTATACGCGTCACTCTCTCTGTGTCTTGCTAAATGTACTTAACGAGACTGAAAGCATTCGGACCCGATGCAATTTCGAGCTATCAAGAAACACATCCTCTACTACGTTTTCCTTCCATAAAGACCTTAAAGACCTTTAATTCTGCAGAACATTATCCAGTCTGGCATTTCTTCAAAGTGTCAATCAATTTGATTCAATTTGCAATCAAACATCTTTATATCGAATCCAAGACTTTTTAATAAAGACTATCGACATTTTAAAAGAAGAATAAAAAAATAAAAGTGATATATCAAGGAAGGTGAGGGAAACGAGTGTTTGTGAGGGCCGAGCGAGGAATAGCAGCAGCTGCATTGGTGGAAGTACAGGCCGGTGGTGGAGGCGCCTAATACACTTGGTTCAGCCGGTTCAGCCCTCGAGCCACAGTTGAACGGAGCCCGCAGTCTTCGACGGTCGCATTTCCCGGCGTCCTCTTCGCACAAACACACACATACATACACACACACCTTCCAACCGTCCGGAAGGACTCCGGTATCTCTCGGCTTTTTTTCGCTCCTGCCCCGGAAAAGGATGTTACGTGCTCGCGCGTGCATTGTTGCTCATCCGTGAGTGCTAGTGGATCGAGTTAATTGAGTAGCGGGCTTGCTTCCTCGTTTCCAAGTGGACAGAACGTACTGTGAAGATCTAATTAATAAATCTTCATCTCGAAGAAATCTACTTCCCCTTTGGATTACTCATTCTACTTGCCACGGTACATGGTAAGTGTCCGACCGGTAAAAGAAGATCTGTCTTATTCTACTTAAAGGGAAATATTACCTTTTTCATTCCCACGATTTTCGCCCTATGGAACGCAAGGTTTTTCTGGTTCCTCGATGCTGGAATAACGAAGACAAGCTGATAAAACCAGCGATAACTTCCCCCTTTGCTATTCCCATGTACTTGCTGTCGTAACGCCTGGGAGAGCTGGCGATCTGGGTTCAAGTGTTATCGCGTGGTAGATGTATTACTCGCCCCCGAGCGGAAACTTTGAAAGAGCCGAATCAAGGAAGATCGTAGAAGAGAACATACTTATATTGTGGTATTAGAGTTATATCGACGCCGAGCAGGAATTACGTTGTACAAGGAATTCGTGGAAGCGAATCAATAGAACCGAGTAGATCCACGCGAATCATGCCGATAACAATGCGACTAGCCATTCGCAACAAAAGACTGACCAGTCAGTAAAAAATGATTGTTCGTACCTGCTGGCAAGTCGGTTAGGACAAAGCGTTCTCGGGGCGAGATACGCCAATCAACAACTGGGGAGTGCTTTACATTTAATGTCCTTCCTGCACGATCGCTTCGTGCTTGGAATTCTGGCGCGCTGTTACTCATGACTCTTCATGGCTCCTTTCGACGCCCGATGAGATAGACGGCTTCATAAGTCATGAAATGTTTGGTGAATGGAATGAAGTTTACCAAACTTCCGTTACTATTTCTCATGATCGAATTTCTTTTAAAATATAATATATTATTGCTAATATAAAATCATCGATCAAAGATATAGTTCGTAAAATAGAAGTTGTGATAGTCGAACGAAGGAGCAAGTGCTTTGAAATTCGTCAATGATTTTCATTCGGCGAGCGAGGTCGTGCGTCGAACTTGGTCTAATGACACTTTCATACCGTCAGCCTTGACCCTTCATCATTCGAAACAACGTGGCAAACATTACACCAAGCATTATCGGCGTTAAACGGGCTGCTCGCATTGTCTCCGCGAAACGAGAGTATGTGGCAGTACGTGACGTAATTCCTCGAGAGCCGGACGGAGCGTGCCCGCCTTCTAGCAGATGCCGACTAATACCTTAATTAACTTTGCGCACAGCCTCGCTTTCTTACTACACTGCGAACTAGCCACTTCGACTTCTCTGCCAGTGCTAGTCAAGTTTGATCTTCGATCGAGAAACTTTCCAGACTTGACTTAATGTGATGGTTACTATTAATGACTACTCATTAATAGTAATTTCAAATACTACATTTCTGCAAGTATTCGAATTTCTTATTTATTTGTATAATTCATTCTTCATGCTTTCCATGTGAAGAATAGTTATTGAAGATAACTACTTCATCAAGGGATGCTGGACCCAACGAAAATGGAGCATCCGCATTTCGCGCTCCAGTCTTTAATTGGATCTAATTAGCGATCAACGCTTTTTGTCATCTACTGACTCACTGCCACTCTTGACCCTTCCTTCCAATCTCTCTTTCTCTCGCTTTGTTTCTATCTGTCTATGTGTATTTTTCTATCCCACACTGCCAAGATTATTATTCTTTCACATTCACTACGGCAACGCCAAACATCAGGGCGAGGAAACATTTTTTTGTTAGAAATGATAGCGTGCGAGTAATGATGTCTACGGTTCGACAGGGTTTATTTTTGCCGGTTGCTCGTGTGGCCCAAGATTTTCATGGTGTTTCTGTTATCCGCTCGCATGGCAATAAAGAGTTTTAGTAGAACCTATCGCAGGCCGGATCTAAACAATCGCTTTGATAATGTCGATTTGCCAGGTTCCCGAGAAACATCGTTGTGCAGGAGCTCACATTTCATTGGCCATAGAGTCCGACGATGTTAATCGTAACACAAGTCGAGCGGACTTCTATTACCGTCGTGCTTAAATACGAAAGCAAACTGCTACTTCTTGCTAGATAAGACCGATGAGACATCAATAATCATGCGTCCTCATTTTAAACTCGTCTATTTCCATTACTATTGCGTTCATGCAATACTGTATTTTAATGAAGGATTTCTTATATATTTTTTTTTTTTGTTAAAAATATCAAATAGAAAGATTTATTACTATTTCGAAATGTCTGCTGTTTGAACAGCAGACATCTGACGCGTTCGAATGTGAGAACTCGATTCCATGAAGGGGTGCGACCACCCCGAAGGGGTGCCGTGGCTGATTCATCTCGGAAAGGAATGAAACGTCCGATCGATATGAAAGCCTTTCCTTCCCACCTAACGATGCACTTGATATAACGTTTTATAACCTTGTGCAGTCAATACAAAAACGACCAGCTATATAAAATAAGAAATAAGTTAATTCCGGTTAGAAAAAAAAGCCGTTGGAGAAACATTTAAAATGGATATCTTGTATCTACATACGCGACATCGTCACAACTGAATCCTTATCCCATAATCTTCCCTCCACTTCCGGCGGCGACAATCCTCACATTGTGCCAAATAATTCTACGTCGCAGCGAGCGCACTTTGCCGACACGCACAAAGTCACAATCGTCTCCTTGTCGATGGGAGAAACTTTGTAGAGAAATGACGCTGTGAATGCAATGATTTTTAGGAGCGAAGAAGACCGAGTGACAGAAAGGATGAAATGTTTATCTGAAGGAAGTTGGCGAGTTCGATGTTAGCTGCGAAGGTGGAAGACTGAACCTTGAAGATGTCGAAGAAGCATCATCCCTAGCATGATCCCAACCGGTGCAATCGGACTCCTGGCGGTGATTTCGTTCTTTGGCGAGCTCGAGTCAGTGAGCGTTGTCAATCAACATGCGGACGAAGAGTATTTCCTGGACCATGAAGTCCCTTACGAGGAGGCAATCGCTCAGGCGAGGAACCTCCAAATTTATCCTGGTAAGAGATTACGCAATATTTGCATTTTCTGTTCTCGAAGACAGAAAGCTCTGTTACGTTCCGGCCGTTGTCCGACTTCTCTTCTGGTCTATAAAGCATTTTTACACCACAGCAAAGTGTATTTATCTAACCGAGAATAGCTCGCCTTTGATCTACTCTCGGCGACCACTTCCATCAGGTCCGCCCTCTTCTCAATTCATTGCTTGACACTGCTATTATAAATTCTAGCACGACGTTCACTTACAAACTTGATCTATCTTTTCTTCCCTGCAGCCGGTGTCGACGCAAAAGGTACGAAACCATCCGCGAGGATGTCCGTGTTCCTGGAAACTCGGAACTTTGCAAATTGCCAGAACTCCTCGCTCGAGAGAACAATTGCAATTGAGGTCTCTTGAGGTCTGAGAATAGTTAGGAGTGTGGGCATCTGGCATACTTAAACACTGCGTTAAAGACAATTGCGCAAAACTTCGAGACGTCAATTAACGTGAATCACGGATCGTCGCTTTTCCACCGGGTGGATTTTAATAATAGGGCTTCGGTTCTTTGCATAATGAGGCCACCTGTGATTAGTTGGTAATGTAAGCAAGCTTGCTTTGATTCGAGGAACACGGTGTCCTGGATAGGATTCAGTAGCTCCTGCTTTCGAGTAGATGCGGGAAGTAGTAGTCAGACCGTGCAATACTATTTATCGCTATCGTATTTTTTGTTCAATTTTCAATGAGCCTTGCACATTGCTCGTTATATATTATTATTGCTATTACTGTTACACAATTTATGAAAGAAGTAAATATTTCATTCTGTCGAATTCAATAGGACCAATTCCTGGGTGCAAAACTTGTACTAAATCTGAGCTGACGTATTGCAAAGATGGAAGCGTTATCAATGACCATTGCTGTTGCGATGGTAGTGCAAAAGGTAAGATGTTCTTTTGCAGAACTTATTATTCTTTTATTCGATCTAAACTGCATTGATTTCGACCTTCGCTATGATTGCTTGAAAAAGCGTCGTTCTCAGCCAGGAGGAATTCGTGCGTGAAGAATCGGCCGCGCAAATGTCAGTGATTGTGCAACACTGATTTCGTGCGGCTCTAATGTTAGCAAGATATCCGCATGGGAAATCGTGTGGACATAGGCAAAGTTTCAAAGTTCGTCCATTAGCGTGGCGCGCTTGGAACGTGGAAAAAACAGCCCTGTTAAACGAGTAGTAACGCAACACGCGTCTGTTTTATGTTTTACGATGAAGCATCTGCCGCAACATTGGTAGACCGATGATTCTTTACAGCTGGTCGGAAGGGCGATCACCTGTTCAGGAAATCATCGAGCTAACTCTGCCAAGCTTATCGTTGTCTCAACAATCCTTTAAATTCAACTCACGAAGGAGCATGCATACTCGATGACTCATCGCATTGCTAACTTTTTCGTACTTACTCGCTCTCGGATTAATCCAGTTGATTAAAGTGAAATCTGTTTGATCGATGATTGAAAGAAATAAATTGGAATAGATGGTAAAGAATTAACGAGATATAAACTAATTAACGTTCGCTCTTCATACGGCACACAACAGACCTTCGATAGTTCGATGTACGAATAGCCAAGTTGGTAGTAATAAAATTGCATTGCCGCACGCACGAAAGACACACTTGGAATACACGATGATCCCTCAAGCTTCGCCACACTATAGTTCTTCCACACTGGTAAACCCAATCAAGTCAATCGGTTAAATGGAAACTGCGTGACTGAACTAATCCAGGATTCCTCCGCAATCTCACTGGAAATCACTCCCAGGAACTATCAGAGTTTGAGATTGTTTTCGGCATTCCTGTGGTTTGCCAAACTGTGCTCGATTGATTGTAAGAGCAATCCTATCGTAGCGAAGAAGTAAATTGAATATCGGAGTTAAATCGAGTCGTTGTCGATTTGAATCGACCGCATATCTTCGGTCCGGAAGTGATATATCATCGGAAACCTTATGGCTCTTGTTATTCGAACCGGTTAATCGGTGTCACGTGTAAAACAGGTCAATTGTCACGACTCTATGTAGTCGTGGTAATTTAGTTTCGAGGCACAAGTACGAAGCATTGAAACTTAGCAAGGTAAAAAGGTGCGAGAAAAGTGTCCCCGGCTTCTTGGTCGTCTTTCAGTGGAGAGACTGCGGTCTTTTGTTTCCCAAGGGCTAATTGATTTCACCATAAAGACATGTCTTCAGTTCTAGTCAGGTGTGTCTATTGTGCTTGCAGAGGTTTTCCCGTTCGTCAAGCACACTTGCCGTGTGGGACCAGAGGAATGTAGAGTGCAGGCTGGTGACTGCGCCGAGTACTCGAGGCTGCGCGAGTGCTGCTGCTATTCGTATCTTGCCAGTGTCTGTGAGTATCTATTTTTTTTAAAGTGAGAAATATTAAATTTTATGTTTCAAGAAACATTTTAATTTAATCGTGGAATTATAATTGTTTTTTTAAATTACTGTAAATCCATTTAGTACTATATTTGCAATTAAATTTTATTTATTACAACCACTTATGTTTCTTTTCAGGGAAGTACATGGCGAACAACGAGGGATCTACATACGACACGAGGGTCATCAAGTTCCTCACGATACTGACGGTGCTCAGGTTACTCCTGCAACCGACTTAACAAGTCGAATTCACTTTGTACAGTACGAGATGTTGTAATAAATTATTTTTCCAATGACAGCCACGCCACGGCGAAGAGAGCTTTAGAATACTAGGATGCTAGAAAGTGTCATTTAGTGCTAATACCAAATAGTAATTGATAAAAGCAAAGGACTAACTTTTACACATTTGAATAATTGAAACCACGAAGAGGTTGCGACTCGTACAAAGATCTTTCTGGTCGACGTATGCGCCTGCCTTGACGAAAAATCAACGTCATCGAGCTGGATTTGCGATGACAGCTATTATCAGTAAACTCGTCCCGGAAGCACGACTCTTCCGATAATAACAGGGATAAAGTGTTACGCTAAAAGCCACGCGGTACAACTATTGTCTTAGTGATTGCGTCACTGTTTACAGTACCCACGGCTTTACCTGTGTGTCTTCTTGAGAATACGACGGATTCATTGACCCAATTACAGGATAGATTTACGATTACTAAGATCGGCAAGAAAAACAAGGGGAATCCAATTATACAATTTATCGAGGATCATGTTGCGGGAACGAGCTACGAATGAATTGTACATAGGAACTAATGAAGCCTTTGCCATCATGTGAACAATAAATATATAAGAACACTCCAATCTTTCGTATCTATTATAAAAACAGTGTCAAAAAAGGCATAATTCTATAATGAATTAAGAAAATTGCAAATGAAATGTTAACGAACTGTTGTGAAATAATGAGTTAGCGAGGAATCGCGGCCAAACCGGATACGGGTGACCCAACTTTCTACCGTTTCCGCCCCCGCGTGTCACCTAATCGGTGGAGTACGTCTTCCGCGGACACTTTCACGAAAGTCTCGCTGCCAAAGAGTTGTAACGAAATCTGGCCAATTGAACGATTAATTGCAAAAAGTAAGGAGCGATTTCCCGGCAATTTTCCGGTTTACAACCGCTCGATTAGAACGGAATGAAGATCTGGACCAGTTTCGGGTAACGGGTAAGTCGGTCACGTACACGCACAGTGGCCGTGAAGATCCGCCCATGAAATACGGTGCCTGTTGCGTGTACACTGGCAGGTGGTGTAGGTGAATAAAAGTAGCGTGGGTTCCCGAAAGATATATCCGAGCAAAGGCGGGCTGCGATCTCATTTCACCGAAAAAGCTTGTGCAGCACGAACCTACAGAGAACTAACGCGTTAAAAGTGTCTTCGTCTTAGAAGTCTTAGAAGCCGTGGAAGTTGCAAGAATCGCAAATGTATCTGACTGCAGTGGTGATCGGGGCATGTGCCTTACTGGCAACTTGCTCGCCTCTAAATTCCGGTAAGTCATGAAATATTTCATTATCGAAAATATTCTTCTATACAAAAATTCATCACTGTATTAAAAAAGTGAAATATTATAAAATTAATAATAGACTTCTTTATTATAATAAGTCTAGAATTATTATAGAATTAATGATTAAAAATTACTGTACATTACGCCTGAATGATACACAGGAGAACAAGCGAGTACACCAGGAAGCTTGACGACAGGCGTGAAGGAAGACTCACTCACACCACACTCGGAAGTAGACACTCGTCAATACTTCGGTCAGAATAATCCTTTCAGACCCGATTACAGACCCGATTACAGACCCGATTACAGACCCGATTACAGACCAAACAGGTAAATCCTCAATAATATATTAAATGTCCAATATTTCTCTTAACGTTATAAATATTTTCCCACAGAAAATGTCCACTGTGCGATAGTTCGGTTTATCCTTATTGCGGTGAGAAACTTCTGCATGATGCTTGTTGCTGTACCGACCCTTACAGTCACGATCTTCCCTACCAATGCAAACTGGCCGATTGCCGATTCCTGCATTCCAACAGCTGCCGTGAACACCGGCTGATCGCCAGTTGCTGCTGCAGCGACGACTATCGGTCACTTTTGAAGAGCTTCGCTAAGATGTGAGGCGTCACCGTCGCCTGACCGATAAACGCACTACGTGACACATTGCCAAGTGATCGACCACTTAGTAACGCTAATAATAATAACTCGACGATAATCTGCCCTCGAATTCCGCTGACACACTGAGATTACGGAAATTCGACATTGTTCTTCGGTGACCCGGCGTCTGATAGCGCAGGATAACGCCTGAATCGTGCTCGACCTTCGCCAACGCTATTTTTTGCCGCACTGACAGAACTGGGTCATTGAATCCGCAATGTGCCACTTAATTATCGGCCGGCTCATTATCCTCGATAGTGCACGCGCTTACCACTCTTTGGTTATTGTGCGTGGGTGGAAAGTCAGTGGATGCCTTCGATGAGTTATATTTAAAGTTTGATTGTGTAGGATGTATTTATCGAATTATATGAATTGGTAATTGATGGAATTATTATATTTCTTTAATAATGAAATCTCGAAGGGTTGAAGTTCCATTGGAATTTTGTTGAAGGAAGTGATCCTTGAAATGAATAAAAGGGAAAAAGGAACAGGGGGTCTAAAATTGGGGAGGTGCTCGCTCGAGAGTTCAATGTCAAGGTCGTGCACGTGTCGAGGGCCGGAATGGGTGGTCCCGAATGGACCCACGTGCAGCCCCACTTCTTCCAGGAGAAATCAAGAAAAAAGCATACTACAGGCATTAGGAATGTTTTGGGCAAGCGATCGAATCTTTCACTTGGAAGCTACTAAAAACCAGTTTTCAAATCTGTCGTTTGCGCAACTTTCAAATTTCCGTGTATATATATATATATATATAGTTTGTAACCATTGAAAATTGTCAAGCCACGTGTACATGAAGGTTTCACCTTGCCAAATCGCACGTGGCTTCACAACCAGAAAAGCAAGCGGCTTGTTTACCCTGACAAAATGTAACAGGAAAGAAGACTGCCGAATAATGCACTGCCACGTGCTGGAATCTGTCTGATACGTACGCTGTGCATGAGAGCGCGTGTCACTGCGAGGTAAACAATAAAAAAACAATGATTGTAGGAATAACAATGATGATCGAGTAGCTCGAAGATACATGGTCTTCGAGGATTCTCGACGCAAATAATCTCCAAATGCGTTTCAAGTCTGAAGAGTCATTCTGCCGCGGAAGAGAAAATGTTTCTCAGACATAAAACCATATCTTTTTACGTTCGCGACTGCATCTACATTGGAATGTGTGCGTTGATTTCTTTACTCGAGCCGGACGTCGCACTTAGGCTTCTCCGATTCGAGATCTCGAGGCACCTGCCGACTGCATAAACATCATCCTACCGTGCCTTCCGCACGTGCCGAAGGTGGATTAGAATGTCGCACGGATCGAAATCAGTCATATCAGCATATCGTGCCCAGTGGTTCACTCCGGCTCGCATACTATCGACTAGAAAGAGCAGAACGAATTGCGAACGATAACGGTATCGGTCATACGAGAGTTGGTCAGAAATAAGTGTCGATGATGATCGAACCCACGCGATGCCCGAAGATTTGTCTGCTCGTCCTATCTTATCTCCAAACATGTTTTCAACGATAAACTATAATTTTGAATATCAAAAGAACTACTCTCCGGACTAGTACATTTTATTGACTTTGATCTAAAGAAGTTGGCGAATTGTAAGAACTAGAAAGAGGGTTTCGTCTGAAGAAAGAGAAGGTTTGTATTATCTCTGCAAAGAATGAAAGAGGATGCTGAGTGGTTCGAGCTGAGGTTCGACTTGCGAGGATTCCAAGGACACCAGAGGGTTACACGTGCCGAGTATCTCGGGGCGACAAACCCTCCATGCCCAGAGGGCCCAAAGAAATTCCAAGTGGTCCGTCTTCTCTTCCGCCCCTTTCCCTCTCACGCTCTGCGTCTCGAGTGAATCTACGAAAACAGTCTGCTCCAGTCTGCTCTACCATTCCCATCTCCTTCTTTCATCGTTCTCCCTTTGCATCCGGCAGACCGAACCAACAAGGGTCTCATGGAAAAGTACTCGCCACTATCCCATATTTTCCTAGGGCCGAATGCCCTTTTCTCGTTCGACACGCATCTTACTAGAGATCATCGCAATTAGATAAGCGAACCCCTCTCATTCATCGTGCTTTTCCACGATAATGATAAGCACTTAAGAAGAGAAAAGAAAAGTCTCTCAAAAAGATCTTCCTCGAGCAGACTTTCTAATATTGGCCTTTGGAATCTTGTCAAAATTCGACTTTCTAAGTGCCAAAATCTTTCGCACACTTTTATTATGTTCATACTATGCTGATACGCACGTGCGTTCTACTTTAAATATCAGACCAGCCAAAGAAGGGGGATTTACGCTTGAGGATCAAGTGGAAAGGGTCAGCGCTAGTCAGACGCGCTCTTAAGATCGTCTGATTAAGTAGAAGATATCGATCGAGTGACACGTGCAACGATTGGCCAAGTAGCGCTCGGCTCGCAAGTAACGCCGATGATATAATTTCGGCATGCATCATCGTCCTGGTGTTCCGAATGCGTGCGTGCGTGTGTGGTGGACGCGTGTCGCGTCGCCCGGCTACCAGACGAGTCTGGAGCGACCGGAACGAAGTGGGCCTCTCCGTCCTTGTAAGCGGCGCACGCGTCGGCACGTGAACCCACGTCCACCTCTGACAGGACCCAGATTCGGTGGCTCAGGCCCACCCCCTCTCTCGCTCTTGAGACACCACTCATTTCTTCGGCGCACGTGTACCAAAAATAACTTTCCGCCCATGCCGAAATTAAATTCTGCAAGTTTCCCACTCGATATACAAATAGCTCTTTCATATGATTCAAATGATTTTGAATGTGAAAGAACGACAGAAATGTAGTCGAAATTTATTACAGTTTAATCGTGGATGTTAGTTATTAGCATACTGCTAATAGTCGATTACCGCACGTGTCGACTATGTTAGTTAATAGACAAGTATGGAAATGGTACGACCCTTACTTGGTATGCACTATTAGTTCATCAGTGTCAATTATTACGTTGCATATATATATACAACAGAATGCAGGATTAAGTAACACGTTCATGTTAAATCATCAAGTTGTCCCTAAAGGAAACTGGCAATTTCTCTTTTCCTAGAAGGGATTGGGATAAATCGATACTAACGAAGCTATTCTGTAAAACAGTTAATAGTACGATTGAGGAAATATTAGCAGTCAAACGATTCCAAAGTGTGACCGCACTAAAGCTATGTGAGTTATGTCATTCTCCGACGGAAAGGCATGAATACTTCTGTCCACATCATAGATTGCGGAAAATCACCGGGGAGTGCCCACTGGTCGACCCACCTTTAAAAACACTTTTCTGTATCTCTGCTTTCGAGAAACTTAAGGAAATTTTTCACATCCAATCACAGTCAGATTACAATCGTTTTTTTAGCGAATTTAGAGTATGTTTTTGCAAGAATTTTCACCGAATCTTCTTCGATCTTTCATTGCACACGTGGAGGCGGTATTATGTAATGTAAGCTCTCTTGTTTGCGAAGTCGCCGGGGGAAGATCGGGTGAGTATGAGGACGCGCACGTGGAGCGCCAGTGGCGTCGTCGTCGTCGTCGTCGTCGATGTCGTCGATGTCGTCGATGTCGTCGTGAGAAAAGAGAGGAAGGAGCACCGGTGAAACCGCACAGATGACCGCCTCGTACTCGCTTACGATTACGACATCGCTCGATTCAGATACTTGTATATATATGTATACATATATATGTATATATATATATACACACTTTCTGCGAGGCTGACCGCGAGGAATTTGCCCGAGAAAAATCCCAACTTGGACGAGGTACACCTGCGAATGCCAGGACACACGCGTGCCCGCTTTGCCAATAGCGAGGGTTAATGACTCCGATGATCGCTCGAAGCGTCAGTAATTGTGCAACCTTCCTGTTTTCCTAGTCAAATGTTGGGAAAGATTTCTATATTGTCTGGTAATGTTGTCGACGAGAGAATCCCTTGCAGCGAGGTCAACTGCAAAGTGCAGATATAATATCGGTTTTGTTATTTCATGGATTATCTGAGTTCGTCCGAGTTCATCGAACTATCACAAAGATCGACAATGCCAAGATCGGCAATCTAGTCTAGAGAATCGAAATATAAATGGAATGCGACTGGTAACTCTCACGTTGAAATCGCGTGTATTATACTTTGCGAGAGGATAGTTTGCATTCACATGCTAAAATCGTTTAAGATGTATCTTTTGTTATAGGAAAGAACGAGAGTAAAATAGATGTCTGCCATTTGTAATACGATTGTTAGTTGAACGAAGCGCCAGGATACTGATGACGCTTGTCATTGGCGAGACCAATTATTCGGATAATTAATATTACAAAATGATGAATGGTTCATAACGTAATTATACAAGGTTTCCTGAAAACCTGTTCAGTATTCAACGAAAAACTTAGAGTTAATCCTATTAAAGCAAACAGAACGTTCCCTTTTGTTAAGCCTTGGTAATCGGCAGTTTCTCTGACCCAGTCTTCATCAATTGCCAATTTTCGAAGCTGACAACGCTTGGCAGTGGAATTGCCCTAATGAATTCTACGAAAACTATCATTCTCCGGCGATGTTAATGGCCTCTTGAGCGATTACGCTCGAGGGCTTTGAGTTGGCTGGAGCGCGACAAATTTGCAAGACTCGTACCGATCGTTCGAACGTTTCACAGATGGAAGGACGAACTGGGCGAGCCGTTAGTCGTCCTTGATTCGGCAGGACCTCACGCGAAAGCGACAACGAAAGGTCGGCACGTGCAAGAACGACTCTTCCCTCCAAGCGCAACCCAGACATCTGGCTTTTATGTAATCGACTGGCATCGTTTTCCGATAACAATTGGAATTTGGTACAAACCGAATTTCTTCAGTTTTCAGATCGAGAATGACTTTTATTATTTATTAGAAATCGATGACTGTACGGTGTCTACCGTATTATGACCACCTTAATGACCGCTAAGGTCAAGTGTTCCAGAAGAAATGTATAACGCGCGATCTCTTGTAAACATTACAGCGATGTATTAGTACGCCGAACGCGTATCTTGTCTATTACGAAAATAAACGTCCTCTGTCAGGGGCTTCTGCTATCCTCGGATATTTAAACGTGTATGTGTATGTAAGTATGGAAACTCGACGAAACAAGACATAGAATCCGAGAGAACTGTTTACCTACATAAACAGACCAATAACAAGGATTCCTACCTGCCACGCGAATCGGCGCAAGCAAAAAATCTCAGCTCAACAGTCAAAGTATATTTATCGGTCGCATCGTTTCCGCTCTCCGAACAGTGTCTACGCTGGCGCACACATTTATCGCAGGGCGAGTAGCAAAATACTTTTTGGCAAACAATGAGAATGCGATTTTGCAAAAAAAGAAGGATCGTCGACGCAATATGCAGTTATGTCGCGATGCTTTCATCGTATTTTCGGAGCGAACATCCCCGATAGGAATGTGACACAAATAAACTGCAAAGAGATGTTTCATACTGTTTACCTAAACATATAATAATTGATCGATCTTTTGATCGTTTTAAACCTTAATATTAAAGATCATATTTATTCTGTGGAAGCCTGGTAATTTTATTCATAAGATATATTCCTATCGGTCCAAAAAATCGGTACACAAAAAGATCTATCTCACAGATACGATTTATTTAGATTTCCATAGGAAATCCATCATTCAGAGGATCGTTGCACGCTGATAACAAGCTTTTAGCGCGGCAGCATCGCACGTGTGCACTTGCGTCGTCTGCTGGAGCGGCCGGGCCACATAAGACCTATTCTACTTAATCCCCTTTTCGTCAGCATTCGCGAGTGCTCGAGCACTCGGCTACTTCGATTTCCAATCAGCATCGGGTTCGCTTCGATAATATTTACCGTCTACGTCCTTATTAAGCGAACGCACCACCACTACCAACATAATAATCCCCGGCAAGAGGACTCGTGCGTGTACGTACAAAGACAATCACAAGCGGATCGTGTCATTAAATCAGAAATCGAGCGAAACACAAGTCGAGAATATACATTGCGCGAGGATGTGTCAGTGTGTGTACACGTTGGAATCACTCAGTCTCTGGGTGAAAATGTTAATTTCATTCCCCTGGACAGAGGAGACGAGAAGCGAGCGCACCTTACACACGCGCGTGGATGGGAGGACGAAGGCACGCGCGGGCATACGTCCCACGTGTTTGTTTCTATTGGTGGAGAAGCTAGCCACTGACCGTTGTAGTACCGAGAGAGGCTACAGAGAGCATTCAGTAGTATATAAGGGCGATCCTGTGGTAGCGGGAACCATAAGCGAGGGAGTGATCCCCTGAGTGGTGCATACGATCACATTAACACTTGTCTCAGAATCATCCACTATTCACTCTTTCATAGTCACCCTGGTTGACTATCTTATTTATCAAGAATTTCGTTACTAGTTCAGGGTAACCCTTTCCATCTCTCAATTATACCCATTCTCCTTTCCTCTCTCTTGTTACGCTCGAGCCCGCTCGAAAGAAATCGTCAAAGTGAAGGATAGTTTCGCAGAAAAAGAGAGAGAAACCTGACGCGGAGAGACAGTCTTCGAACAGCTCGACACGCGTTCCCGGTGACGAGCAAGTGGAGTATTGCCACTTGAATCGGATATCAGTGAGGAGCACACCTCGCTTCTACAATAGCGCTCTTGTCGAGTCAAACTCGCACGGATACACGCTTCAAGTTGCACTACGTTCCCGGGTTATCGGACATGTGATCGATCGAAGATCCAAGCGTGCCGAGTGATTAACAGCAAGTGAATCGTAAAGGAGTAATCTGTCAAATGCATCAGAAGGAAGATCAAGAAATGACATCGACTTTGGTACTAACAGGAGGCTCATGGCTTACCATGGCACTTTCGTTATGCCTCTTTTCTGTCTTCTTCACACTACTCGTTCAAAGAGGGAAATTCCTCTACGCACTTCGGAAAGTGCCTTATCCATTATCATTGCCCATCGTTGGAAATGCACTGCAGTTGAATTGCAATCAAGAAGGTACTGTAATAATTATTATACAAGATCCATACACGAATCGAGTAATTTATCTTTAGATTAAAAATCTAAAAAAGATTATAAATTGTTATTGAAACGCATCTTTAAATACCTACTTTTATGATAATTACTGGTCGGATAAACGAGGATTGATCGATTCCTGAAACAACCTGAGAGAAGAGTGCTTCGAGAGATAAAGTATGTGGGCTCGAAATTAAAGTTGACTTTATCATCGATCGGCGAGAGTACCTTAAGCGAGCGAGAGAGCAGAGTGTTCATACAATCTGGCGATTCGCCGGCCAGAAAGATAAGGATAACCCTTGCGGGATTCGAGTGCGCGCACTCTTGGCACGCGGTGCATCGCTATCGAGGACAGACACGTGCGAGCAGACACCCTGCTCTCCTCCTCGCGAGGAGTCCTACTCGAGCTGCAGCGATGATAACGTTTCCACGAGAGGGGAGAATCTTCTGTCACTCTCACTAAGAAAACGAGTACGCGTGTGGGTTGACACAAGCATTTCTGCAATAGCATAAATTAATCCGGGCGAAAGTAACGTCAGTCCGGCATTCACATTACGCTCTGCATGCAATTGCAGCTATGCACACGCGGCAAACCAATCAAGCGACCATGAACCCTTTCACGCAAAGTTCCAATTGCAACAGCATGCATATGTATGATGATACAACATCAAAAGAAAATATCGGCACATTCAATATTTTTAAAAGAAATTTTTTTAACAAGATAATTATCTCTTTTAAGGATTCTTTGTTTAAAACTGTTATTGAAGGAAATGTATTTCTAATTTCTATGAGTATATAAATATTGAGAGGGGGGTGAAGAGAGTGAGAGACGAAAGAGAGAGAATTCTTTCATCGGACGAAAGATAATGCTCGGCGCCCTCAGGGACAGTCGGGCGAAGGAAGAAGCGGGTCGAGGTCACTCTGCTCTGAATGACGCTACGACGACACGCAATTGTACGCAATTACATATGTCTCACCCGAAAAAAGGTCGCCAGTGAAAGAAGAGCACTAGAAGTGCAGCTCCACGTGCCGGCGCAGTCCGTTCGCCCGCTTTGCTCTGACTAGACTTGTACTAGACGTTGTCTATCACCCCGTTACGCGTCGATCGTTCTCTGTGCGTTAAAAGCGCAACAAATCTTCTACGCTTCACTAAACCTCTCCAATAACAAGAGTTATAATTCTATTCTAAATGGTCATAGAAATTAACATAATCGATTATACATTGTTCGAAGAATCGAGTACACATTGAATCATTCCGACAAATGACGCGGCTAAAGAATTGTTCGGAGGATACACGTGGCTTTAATGAGAAGGCAACTGACACCAGAGTTGTCAATGTGTCGCCAAGTAGTCGCAGATTGAATTGTGATAATGAAGAAATGCAAAATGTGACCGAGCGAAATCTGGGAGTGGCGTTTAGCTGTTTTAACGATAAAGGATTATAGTCCTGGTAAGAAGGAGTGGCAAGTGAAGTACAAAGTATCAGGGACACCAACGGGCGAATGCACTCCTCTCGCTAAAATAGGCCGGCGTCATTGCGGGTAAGTCGAAGGTCCGATCGAAGGACGCCTGGCGTCTCATTGCACACTTCAAGGTCTACGAGACGATCTCTACTCTCTTGCCACGTGCAGCCGATGCTCCCTCGCATTGCAAGCATGCACATTGCCATTTTCCCGGTCAACGTCCGGTCAGTACGTGGCCGCTGCTCCTCTTTCGCCAAGTGCTGCACGTGCAGCGTGAGCGTCTCATCTCTTCTCTTTGTCGCCGCTCGAGTGAGACTCTCTCTCTCTCTCTTTCTCTCTCGCTGTCTACTCCAGTCATTTACTTCAACTATTTCAGCTTCATTTATGTCGCTTTCGCCTATGCATTCTCTCTTCTTTCTCTCGACGATTGACGCAGTGTTGATTGATGCCAGCCAGGAATTCTCTAGCTGCAATAGACTGTACAACGACCCTCGGGTGAATAACCCCCGGGCGATCGTCGAGTCTTGTCTAGAAGATGACCTTCGACTGGAATATACCCATATTTCAGCATGAAATTTTCACTCGACTGACAAACGTCACCTTCACTTTACCAGTAGCGAACATGTAGTACGTTTCAAAGATTTCGTAAATTCACATTGGACTCGCAAGAGTGACAGGTTGTTCTGTTGGAACGAAAAAACATCCGAATGTAAACTAGTAACGATGGATAATGAATGTGCCGATGATATTTCATTGGGATTAATAAGACCTTTTATCCGATTGCTTGATGACTTGGCAGAACTTTGAATAGTGCCACCCGTTGATTTTTCAAATTGAAGTCGATTGTTAAGTCTGGTTTCTTTGATTGCAGAATTTTTTAATAAATTGGTCAAATGGAGTAAGGAATTTGGAGACATATTTCTCATCTGGGTTGGCCTTCGACCTTTTATATTCTTGTACAAAGCGGAGGCGATACAACCGTTGTTGAGCAGCAGTGTTCATATCGACAAGAGTCTGGAGTACGAATATCTACAACCTTGGCTTGGCACAGGTCTAGTAACAAGTGCAGGTAAGCTTTTCAAGTGCATTCGATCCTTCAGCAATGAGAATGTCTGATCAGACATTTGGGATAGCCAAGTGATTCTATATCGAAATATAAGAGTGAGCATGGCAAGTTTCCAGCTAATTTTAAAATTGCAAATTCAGCCGGTTGATAAGTTACGAAATGAAAAAGTTAGGGTATTGAAAAAAAAAGAAGGTGTTCTTCGAGAGACGAGACTGATGGAAAAGAAAAAGGAAGACGTGGCAACGAGACATCGAAATCGAGATTTATACCTGAAAGGCATCGGATGTCTACGTATGTCTAGACGCGTCGGAGTAAAGCGTGGAGGTCGGGCATCATCGAAATTGGAGAACCGGATCGACGCCGGTCCCATCGAGAACGCGCGCCTTTGGTCATTAATTCCTAGACGCTACTTTTAACCGGCCGACATGCCGGGATTTTTTTGGACGGAATCTCGGCAAAACGCCAACATTCCGTTGGAGCATTCCGCAACAAAAGGTCGCCTGATGGACGAGCCACTAGCCAGATGTCTAATGAACGGCGCTAAAATGCCGAAGCTCGATACAATCAATAAAAACGAGATGTTTCTCCACCTACACGCGTTGATATTGCGATTATTCTTCCGATTAGATACTTTCTAATTTGTTTCACTTGAGAATCTCTCGATTAATTAATTCCGAAGATATTCTAACTATAATTTAAGCACGAAATTAAATCAATTTCATTATTAATAGAAATATTAATTAATCCTTCAGGTGAAAAGTGGCATTTCCGAAGGAAGTTGTTGACGCCCACTTTCCACAGTGGTCTTCTCGACGTGTATCTGAAAACCGCGTTGGAAGCATCGAACGTCTTGATATCCTGTCTCCGGAAAGAGATCGGACAAGTGTTCGACATCGTACCATACTCGAAGCGAGCCGCACTCGATGTCATCTGCGGTAAGTGCGAAATGCAATGTTTGCCCGTTCGTCTTGACAAATGAGAGTGCCAATTACACTAACTGGAAAAACCCCACGCTTCTTCCGCTGCGTGTGAAATCGTTAATGACTCTGGCAATTACTCTTCGACTAAGAAGACTCTTTGCACGAGGCGCGGAAGCCTGCGATGCCACAGGCGATAAGGTTTTTCTCTTGTTGCATCATGCTTTGACGCATCTAACATCCTTACTATTGAATTTTAAGTGCACCGACATGTGACAGGACGCGCAAATGACAAAGAAGTGACTTTACTGACACTGAATAATTTCGATCAACTAATTAACGACATTTCGCGATTTGCGACGTTTTGATTTGCCAAGTTTCTTTGCGTTCTTCACGCGTTGACTTTTCTTTGGATTCAGGTCGATACTGATAACGGTTCTGTTCGAGATCGAAGCTCTAAGTTTGTCCTTTGGGTTCTTCTTGACCCGCTTCCTTTTGAATCCACGGTTACTCGTGACTTTTAAAGTTTGTTGACGCCTCGGTTGATAAGGTATCTCCTGATGACTTTCCCATAGTTTCGAAGTCTCCGAATACCTGTAATACAATTATTCTAATTGTTAATTACGAACATTAAAGTACGTAATATTATTAGTTACCAGTTTCCCAACTGTTCGAGTTCATCGAGATTAATTCTGTCATCGTTGGATGTTAAGAAACTTTTTAATTTCGATTGCAAGAGATTAGCTTGACGTGGATAGGATAAATAATTCAATCGAGGACTACAACTCTCATAAACATATTCCTTTTTCTTGGGTGAAGGTGGCCTTATTTGCCTCCTCGGTCGTGAAAGTTCTAGGATTCTTTGAGTGGCTGAAACAAATTAAGAAAATTTTTAGTTGCCTATCGAATCAAGGAAATCACACTTTTCCATTCGGTGATCTTAAAGGAAAAGTCGAATGTCAAGTGTACCGACCGACTGCTGTTAGAGCACTTGGTACCACGTAACTCTGTGGTTTCTGCGCCACTTCCGGAAGAGCCCTCGGCTTCGACAGCTCTAAAACACGACCTTTTGCTTCACGGATTCGAGAAACATCCACTCGTTGTTGCACTCCCACTAATTGATTCGCTCGAGTACGCGGCTGAGCTAATTGGTTGGTCCTTTCAGTTATTTCGTAAAGTAGAGCAGCCGGTTTCACCTAGAAGAAACGCAAAGTTTCGACACTCTTTGATTTTTAATGAACAATAAACGACAGAAGTTGATAGAAAAGCAAAGTGATCAAATGTAAAAAGTTTTTTTTACTTTAGTTGGCTCTCCCAATTCAATATTCGCCTTGACGGATTTCGGTTTTGCGGGTGTCACTGTTCGTACATTTTTATTAGTCTTTTCCATTGGCAGACTTTGAATTCGTAGCGCAGTATGCGATTGCGAATTATTGGTGACATTTGATGTATGTAATAAGACGAGTTTATCCTTATTTTCATTCTCCTTTGCTTCAAAAACGCGTGTTCTTGCCGCTGGATATTTTCCTTGGGGAATCTTCTTAGAAACTGCAAAGGGTTGATGTCTCTCAACGATCGTAGCCATAGCGAATAAATGTACAGAAAATTTGGATCCGAAAAATTGCACGAAATTCCACGCTACCGAATTTTTATTATCATGTCACTTTCATACTAGGTTAATTTCATATTGACAATATCCATAATAATCGAAAATAATTGATACTCGCAAACTCGTCACTGACGTCACACATTTCTGCATTGCAGAAAGTTCAATGGGCTGCCAGATAAACGCTCAGACGAATTTCAGCAATGAGTACGTCGTGGCAGTGGAGAAGTATGTAACTTTCAAATTCGAAATTCTCACCTATTAATTTAGTGTAACATTACGAATATAATCGATTGCAAATGATCATCTTCTTTTCAGGATTGCTTCGATCATGCAGAGAAGATTCACGAATGTCTGGATATCGTATGATCCGATCTTCAAGATGACCGCTTCGGGAAAAGAGCACGACCATTCGCTTCGCATTATTCATGGCTTCGTCGATAAAGTATGTAATTTCAATCAAGCTAAATGCCGGCCAGATCTCCTAATAAATATTAATTTCCCTCTACGCACGTGTGGAGTAGATCCGTGGAAAATTTATGCGGCTTACCTCTTCTCAAATGGAAATGAAAAAAGATTAATCACTAAACGATGCTATAATGATAGGTGATCGCTGACAGGAAAGCCGAATGGAAACAGAAGATGAACGGTGGCTTTGACGAGCCCCTTAAGAAGCGACAGAAAGCCTTATTAGATTTGCTCTTAGAAATATCCCAGGATGGAAAGGTTCTCAGCGACGAGGATATTCGAGAAGAAGTCAATACCTTTATGTATGCCGGTCATGATACTATGTCTATTAGCGTGTCCTGGATCCTTTATGCTCTCGGACGACATCCTGAGTACCAGGTACAATAGCCACTCCAATCACAACAGAACAACATAATCCATCAGAATGAACTTACGATTCGACTATCATCTATAGACAAAAATTCTCGACGAGTATAATGAAGTGATCGGACCAAATGAAATCACTCTGGAAGGTTTAAACAAACTCGTCTGGCTGGACGCTTGCATAAGAGAATCCTGGAGGATCTATCCTGTGGCACCATTGATAGCTAGGCAAATCTATAGTCCAATTAACATAAGTAATGATCATGATAAAAGTTGCGATATGGATTTTCTTCTTTGCGGTAACTAAAAAACCACTTCGTTCTTGCAGTGGGTAGTGATATTCCAGTAGGCTCGACGGTAATCATCAACTCGTTCCTCCTTCATCGAGATGCGAGACATTTCCCGGAACCAGAAGCTTACAGGCCCGAACGTTTCCTACCTGATAGTCCCAGAGTACCTAGTTATGCTTTTATACCTTTCAGTGCTGGTTCAAGGAATTGTATCGGATGGAAATTTGCCACGATGGTAGTGAAGATCTTTATCTTGTCCGTATTAAAAGCTTATCATGTGGATGCTATCGATGCCGAAGACAAATTACGTTTCATATCCGAGCTTGTCCTTATAAATGCCGGTGGTCTCCGACTGAGAGTCACACCCCGCGCACAATGAATAGCTTTCGTGATGTTGTTCTCTCTTCAGATAATCCTGAATGGATATTATGATGATTGAATTAACGTATCAACGAAAACAGGCAAAATGAAATTCCACTAACGATGGCTAATATGTCTGTCGATCTCGGAAACATATGTGATTGAATTGGGCGACCGTGATATTTAAAGAAGAAATAACATTCTTTCGCTGTGATTCTGTATTCTCGGGACTCTCATCCGAATGTGTTTGTCCACCGCGTGCTGTATTCTTCCCGATTTCTATTAAGTTTTTCTTGCTATTTCATCGATGTCATATAACCCAGGATAGCTTGATCTTAAGTTCGTATTATTTCATGTGTTGTATGTGATATATTTAGATACTAAGGTATCAAGTAAGTGTGCTAGAACCCTATAAAGGGTTTCTTCGGAGGCTGCAAGCCTGCCAGATGAATTTGGTGCGAATCTATTTCATTTCCCGACTCGCAAAGGATTACTCCATACGGTGTCGTATTATTCAAAAGATCACAGTGCGATAAGCAACACGTAGATATACATGACAATGCCGATTAGTTTCATGAAGTTCACTAAAAAAGAGTGCGTATCTCTGCATACCGAGTACTCCGGATTTAAGTGACTCGGAGGAATGAAAGTATGACTACGAAATTGTGATATATGTATTTTACAGCGTACTTAGTTGATAAGGCACGAATATATTATACTACAATTTGTACGATTAAATTGATGTAAAATATAAACTTTTACAATTATATATCTATCTACTTCGAATCTAATCAATCAATTAATCCAATCCTGCTAGTCGACAGTCGCGCTGCGATATTTTTTATATCGAATCAGGTCGAATCACGGCCTATCAAAATCACGCGAGTCGTAGGAGCACAAGATTCAAATATGGTTGAATAGAGCCTTTCAAGCTCGCACAAGGCTCCTTTTCTATTTTCGTCTCTGTGTGTGTGTCCAATGCTAAACGTCGATGGTGTGTGTCACGTTGCCTTGTCATGTAGCTGTGTGTCTACAGATAATTTGTGGAAACGCTGACTAACGGGCACCGCATCAATCCTATGCTGCCCGACGCGTCAGATTTCCAGAACCACTCGAGATAGTCCACGTAGGTTATACTTGGTTATACCACGCTGAAATCATCGCGCAGTAATTCTGCATACTTCCCAATCAAGAATATGCGTACTGCTATTGCGATTTTCTGTGTGTTTCTCGGCTGCTGCAGTAACGTCGTGTTCCTGGAACTTCTGGTCAAGTGAGTGACAACAAACAAAGCTTTTCTAGTACTCGAGTACATTGCATAACATACCGCACTTTTATCGCACTATAGTTCTGTTTAGTGTCAAATTTATCGCTATCATAATAGCACTTTAATTTAGTTTGCACCAAAGTGTAGAATAATTGAAAAGAATCAGGTGGATCGAATAGTTTTACAGTAGTTTATACAATTTACAGAGATGATCCTGGTAGCGGGAACCTCATCACCTTCTTACAATTTCTGTTTATATCGGTGGAAGGCTTTCTGTTCACATCGAAATGTGGCACGGTCAAACCACAGATTGGTCTGAAAGACTATCTCGTACTGGTGACGATGTTCTTTCTGACCAATGTTTGTAATAATTATGCCTTCGACTTCAACATACCCATGCCGCTGCACATGATATTCAGAGCTGTGAGTAGATCAGCTGTTACCCACTAGCAACAGGTGTTGTGATTCTTCGCTTTCACTGATAACATACTAATAAAGCAATACGTATTTTAGGGTTCTCTGATAGCCAATATGATAATGGGTATTATCATTTTGAATAAGAAGTATACCCCTAGCAAATACTTATCAGTATTTATGATCACTCTGGGGATCTTTGTTTGTACTATAGTCAGTAGTAAAGAGATCAAATCTTTGCAACCTAAGCACTTGGAGCATGTACCTACAACACCATGGGACGATTTCTTTTGGTGGGCAGTCGGTATAACTCTGCTGACTGTCGCTCTGTTTGTCTCTGCTAGAATGGGCATTTATCAGGAAGTGCTTTATTCACGGTATGGGAAGAATGCGAGGGAAGCTTTATATTATACGGTAGAATTTCTTTCTTATGAAATTGAAAAACCTAAGGATACTAGTAGATTTTACTTTGTTTTTTAATCATTTTTCAGCATTTGTTGCCATTGCCATTTTTCTTCACTCTGGCGCCCAATATATGGGAACACTTGACACTGGCGTTAGCATCAGACCCATTGCAAATACCGATACTAGGTATACAGATGCCAAGGCTAATAGCATTTTTAATAGGAAATGTTCTTACACAGTATCCTTTTACGTATTACAATCGACGATGTTGTTATACATATCGACAATCAAAAGGAGAAGCAATGATGTTTCCTTAATGAAATTTATAGATATATGTGCATTAGTTCCGTGTTTGTTTTGACTACGGAGTGCACGTCCCTAACAGTGACTTTGGTAATCACTTTACGAAAGTTCCTATCACTCATTTTCTCCATAGTCTATTTCAAGAACCCATTCACAATATACCATTGGCTGGGCACGATACTAGTCTTTACAGGAACCGTGATATTTACCGAAATATTGCCAAAGATATTACAAAGTCTGCAAGCATCGGAGAAGACAAAGAAAGTACAATAAGCGGCGATGCTCGCTTTAAGACCGAGCAGATCGCTCAACGACTTTTTATTCATATTTTCGAACAACAAAGGGGTTTGCGCTCACGTTGCTGGAGTAGCGTGACACTAACATCAGCCCTTCCTAAAAAATTAGAGAACTGCAATTAATTTCGATTTTACCAGAAAAGAGTTGTTTTGGATTACTGCAGTGTGTGTCTCGAATCACCTGCTCCATTTGTGCGGTAGTCGCCAGCTTGTACATAATTGAGAAAGTGAAAAACATGTACAAGACGATGTTAAGCTTTTGAATGTTAACAAATAATAAAAATTGTTTCACAAAATCTGCATTTGTTTGTGTTACTCTAAACTATATCTGTGTGACTTGCTCTACTGCTTGTCTCACGAAACAGCATGTATGAGAAGCAGAATGCGAATGATTATCCTTCCCGATTTAACCGACCTTTAAATCCGTCAACCGTAACCACGAGTGAAATCAAAGTTTTTATTGTAGTTTCAGAAGCATAGTTAATCACTTTTTATATCTTTGTGTATTCCTTCTGAATTTATAGGAGGGTGGCGCTATATTGGTACCGCGAAAGTAAACTGAAAATGCAATGTGTCTTACGCTAGCTATTCGATTACTTTTTTACTTGGGGTAAGTTGAATGGTTTATATATAGCGCGTTATCGGAAAGGCACTTATATAAAGTAATGCTTTCAAGAATCTCTTTCTATAACGATCGACATCTATTCTTATTTACTAAATCGCCCCAGGATAAAAAATCTCGTGGGATGCCTAAACTAAATCAAGCACCGTCTAAGAGGTTTTCAAATACGAAGAAGGAACCATTGATTTTAACGATGCATGTATATTTTTTGTAGAACATACTTTTATACAATAAATACATTCCTTTTCTACCTATTAACGATTTATATTTAATAGTAAATCACATTACGAATGTGTATATACCAGCGAATAACTGCCGATGAAGGCTCGTGGATCGGAAAGTTTTCCCGGAATTCAAGTATATCACACACAATTGTTTTTTTTTGTATTACATTATACAGTAAAATGCACTTAAATCGCAGCATGCGCTTTATATGTTAAATGGTAAAAGTTCACGTAGTGGATCAAGAGAGTACTAAAAAATAGAGTAGAGTAATAGCGGTATGCAAAGGCTACGAGATAACTGTCCGTATACGAGCCCTACATGGATACCTACCAAAAAGAAACGTCATACACAGTTGCGGTATAAACGTACAAAAAGGTAAGAAAATAAAGCTAAAATTGAAGAAACCTGGTCAGCTCATTGGGCACGGCCATTCGAGTGAAGAATGAATTGTATCCTCGTAATACTTTACGCTCGTTTACGTAAAATTAAGATAATACTCAGTTCTAGATTAATTTCTATGGTATTCAATCTAACGTACTAAAATGGTTATAAGAATTGAAAAATCTTATCTAGCAACTATCTTTAAGTTGGTCAACGTATACGCCAGATTTCGGATTAGTCATCCCTATCTAAAACGCGTGCGTTCACTATAATCGGCAGAAAAAGTTTTCTTTTCATTGCTTTTTCGCCTCAGTGCCGCGCGCATTTTCAAGATATTGAAGCACGAAAATCGAAGTGACTTTTCTCACTTTATCCTTCGGAAGATTCAGTTAGACTTGAATTAGTGTCCCCGTAAGTGATGTAAAAAAATAATGTCTATATTAGTCATCGTAGAATTCAAGAAAATGAGTACCTTCTGCAAAAAAAGACTCATCACATGTCGGGCAAGGATCAACGGGACATAGATCACAAGATTGATTGTATCAGAGGATTCGTCACCATCTGCAGGCAGAGATTGGCATTTAAAATTTCTCTTGCGGAAAAACTTGTGCTAAGGTCGGAGAGTCAGAAGGGAACGGAATCGGGTTTTTCGACGACCTTGAAAATGTTGGATAATTCGTCTACCAGGGTCTCGTATCGATAGGCCACCCGAATGTCCGGCACGTTTGTACGTGTAATATCATTACCAGCCACTCCTTCCTTCGTGTAATTCGGTCCGAGCCAGTACTGCTTACTCTGTTAACAAGAAGTTTTAAATGTAACGCTTTAAAAATCATTCCCGTTATTCTGACCCTGGAGAACATACCTTATGCGGAAAACCACTCATCAACACTGAATTACGAGCCAGCTCGCACATATCGCAGGAACTCAGCTTCCACACTTGCGCGGCAATGCTGTACTCCTCCATCAAGGGTTCCTAGAATAAGTGCACTTGTTAGTAGAAATCAGTGAACATATACCGCCGGGTAGAGCGACCACCTATGGACTCATACGATCGATCACAAACCTTAGTGAAGTGGAATTGCAGTGGGTCGTCTGTCGACAGACTTACACACAGTCCTCTCGCCAAGTACTCGGGAAGTGGATTGCGATGATAGTTCAAGAAGAGAGAGTTGTTACTTAAGGGCGACATAGCGATCCCGATTTGTGCCAGATAGTACAAATACTGCAGAACCGGTACTTTACGAAGTAGGAGACCATGGGAAATGTTCTCCGCCATCATATAGCCACAAACCAAATGCTGGATTGGGCCAGCCTCGCCACAGTGAGGTCTCAGAACGAAAGTGTTCAAACCTTGATCACTAAACCAAATACATTAAACGTTACTAATTCTACTCTAACAGTAGTAGGTAGAACAATACTCTTTCAAGATTGCACTTACGCTCTAAAGTGATTGAGAACTGTCATATTCGCATAGGTATAATATTGGTAGTACGCATACGGTGGGTTCTCGACATCGTACCACTCAGCTGGTGGACAAACGTCTTTGTCAAATAAGGGATTCTCAGGCTTACTTTCATCGTCAACGGAATCAAATCCTATCACCTGTTGGAAACAACCTTACTCAGTGTAGTCTAACTATCAGAGTCAATCAAACAAATTCAGCACTTACATATTGGAGAAACTTATGAAGCTCGGGGTGAGTGTTGGGGTCATTTGTCACTTCGAAGAGAGGCAGGAAAATGTTGTTCAGAATCTCTTGGAAGTTTGTCATCAATTTATTTAGCTTGAAGATGTCGCTATAGAGAAAAATAGGCAAGAAGTAGTACTCGTTGTCACGAGAAGTAAAGAAAAACTTTCGAGAGAGAGAGAGTGACGGACTTACTATAATCTGGGAATTTGAATGACCCAGCGCACATTGTCTGAATAAACGTCACTCTGGATAGCCCATTTAGCGAGCTTGTCCCATTCTTCGGGATTCTTGCCATAAATAGAAAGACGCAGTTCCGCGTTCTGATATTTCGACTCCTCGAGGTCGCTTGCCACCTCCTTGATTATGCTCGCAAAGAACTTGCCGTTCAAGTAATTGTCCGTCTTCAGGAAGACCTCGCGCAATCGACTCTCGCCGATCGGATTGTACTTTGCGTTGAACTTATCGAATCTATGGAACGTATTTCGATCCTGCAAAGAGCACGCCCATGAAATATCTTTGCTCTATCCTTGAATATATTTCTACTACTAGCGATTAATAATTGATGACTTACTGCATGAACGTCTAACATATCAACACTAAGATCATAAGTAGTCAGATTCATCGATTGGAACACTTCGCGTAGTGTCATCGTTTCTCCGGTCTTGGAGCAGGTGACAATTTCGTCCGCATGATTCTTCAGGGTCTTCTTGATGAACCTAAGCAGATGCTTCTGATTCATGCAGGACGCCGCGTGAATGTGGGTGTCCACCTGGAATTATTGACGAGTACGCGTGAATGCTGCACTACTCCCACTTCCGGAGCCCGCAGGTATATACATGTCTGCCCGTGAGCAATGCAGGTTCCGGACCTGCATGTCGAGCTCAGTGTGTTCTATTCACTGACCTTTCTAATATTGTAGAAGTCCCTGTGCGGGACAGCCTTTTGACTGGCGAGCTCTCGGAGCTCGTTCAATAGCACGTGCAGTTGGTACTTCGACGAAAGGTAACTCAGTCTTCTGTAGCAGAAGGATTTCAAGGGTCCATCGGCGATCATCGCGCAAAGGAGGTTCATATCCCTTACGAATATTGCGAGATCCGGATACGAGTAGGGTACCGGCTTGCCATTGGCCAAGTCTTCCTCGCTCTCGAAGACATTGAACACACCATTCACCGGTGAGATTTTGTAGTTCTTCGACGCTGGGAATTCACACTCCCAAGGGTCGCCGCGTGACGCCGGTGCGTGCACTGGATGATCTAATTTTTCAACGAAAGAGATCGATGATAGTTAATAATCAGTCAATACTTTAACAATTGAAAAATCCAAGTCATAGACTAGTGTCAATACCTGCAATTGCTTTACGATCATCGTGCTGGACTTCATCATCGGTGGTGAGCGGTCTCTTATCGATACTTCGTAGGAAGCGCGAAGTAATAGTGGGAAAGGTCTGTTTCGAGTTATTCATATACTTCTCGCGAATCGCCAAGGCCTGAACCAACATCTGCGAGGCCTGCTGGAGATCTTCCAATGGTACCTAAGGCAAATCAAGCACGAAAATTCAGGTCGGATTCAACACTTTCCACAATTTCAATACTTATATATTCCAAATATCATCTAGTTCTATTATCGGTATTATCAGCCCCTGTCAAGTTCGCGATTGTATTTCCGGGCAAAATCGATTCGAAGGTCACAGTCAATCAAGCGACGGGATTCCTCGGAGATTAAGGAGCTTCTTGTGAAATGACGAAGCATGTTGTTGGACAAGGGTGGGGAAGGGAGTGCGGGAGGCAGTTGACAGGGGTTTCCCGAGTAAGGCCGCACTCCCAAGGTTTCATCTTTCCAGGAAATCCCGAAACGAGCACACCACGTAACGCAGACTTCGAATATCCGCAAGGTCCAGCAGAATTGGGTCTCGAAGAGTGAATATTCAAAAAAATGGTTTCAATTAAAATTGTAGATGTTCCATGGAATTAAATGAAACCCAACTAAACCCCTGAGAGATCGTACTAGTTATTCGCATTGCGCTATCATAACTTTTAATCTCACCACAATGAAACCCCTGCGAATTTCTGTCGGTGGTGGTTGGGTGGAAATATTGCGCTAGGTATGTACAACTCACCCCGGAAGTGTCCTCCCCGGAGATAGAGACACGCTGAAAGTGCGGAACGAAGTCATTCTCCTCGAGATTGAAGATGTGGTCGACATCGTCGGGCACACCGGGTCCAATGGAAGGCTCATAGTGGCTGCGACGTTCCTCGAGGTCCTTTGCCGCTCTGTAACACCGTGCTTAATATGATTACAGCGCACAAATTGCCTGACAGTGCTTGTCTCTCCAATGTTGCGAAAATCCCTTTCTGTCGAGGTTGCATCCACTGAAGGACGACTTACGCCCATGAAAAATGCTTTACTATAAAAATACTTGTTATTACTCAACAACAAGCCTTTTTTCGCTTTAGAGCTTTTCCCAATGACGTACATACTTCAAGATACTCCCTTCCTTCGTTCCAACGATACTACACGTAAGAAACATCCTACTGTACTGTTCACCCACATCGTCGAGTTATTCAGACTTCCGCAATGGCACGTGTCTAAACATGCGTGTAATCTTACGAACACGTGACGCGAGCGTAAAAGGATGTCGTCTCAGAGGGTTATCGCAAAGCTCGCAAATGTTGGCCGACTTGTTTTAGTTTGTTTCAGTCAACTGAAGAAAGATCACTCGAGCCGAAGATGCGGTTTAATCAGAGCGCCAAGTGTCACGTTTTATTGTTCTATAAAGTGCAGGGAAATTAAAGTTTACTCTTTTCCAGTTGAATTAAGAGGCGCTCGAATTATTGGAGAGCGATATTGCAAGTCTGCTAATGAAAGCCTAGTGAAATATTAGGAGCAACGAAGCGAAAGATAAAGAGGGAGTGAGAAAAAGCCGAAATCAACGAGAACCGATGCTAAAAAAAGTACAATTCTAGGTTGAACTTTCAATACACCTGGATTATTGGGAGTTCGAATTTACCTCAGCAGTATCCTATTATCCCTGAACCACCGTTTAGACTCGATCGCGCCAGCGAACATGTTCCAGGATCCTTGGGTAGCCGGGCTAATGATTTGCCGGTGGCTCGTGGTTGCGCCAGGCGCGCGCCAAATGATTTCTTTAATCCGAACACTTTATCCTTGCTCGGGTTTAATCGCGATGCGCTAGGGATTATTGGGGCCACACGAGGAATCAGTCACCAAGGGAACTGTCATCGCCCGTGGTGAATTATGTCCGCAGGGCACCTGGCTGTCGATAGAAGTCTGTCGGTGAGCTACATAACTGCCGGCACATTCACGAGATAGTCCTTTACAGTCCGTAAGAAGAGGATCGCCGAGCACATTCACTTCTCATAGTTTAGTGGTCCCGTACTTCCTGGTGGTTCCTTGTCTGCCGAGGATTCTCAAAATCAACTATAGATTCTGATTCCCTAGCTCACGCGAGATGATCTCGAATGATTGTTCCGTACGCGAGGGCCGTTGCGTCGCTTCGAAACATATGTTACAGTGGCGAGTCAATCAAGCGCAATGGACGTGGGAGATGTTAACGATGACCCGATGAATAATGCACGGCTTCTCGTAAAATGTCAATTTATGCCGAATGACGACGCGCGAAGAAGCGAAATATATTCCGTAAGTCGATCGAGCGTCGATCGCGGGGACTCGCAATTGTAAAAATGTCTATTCTCGTCCAAGATATACTTCGAAATCATTTCTTGCCGGTGTTATACGAGAGCACGAAGTCAGTGTGATAGTGGGACAAATATGTTTACGAGCCGCTGGCCATTTAAAGATAAAGCCAGTACGTAGCTGGCCGATCACGCCGCAGACGTATCATGAATGGCAATTAGGCAGTGGGGAGAACACGATAACACTCTACAAAGACTCTCCCCATATGTTAATACAAGCTACTCTCGGAGCAGTGATGATTTCACGCGTCGATCGTAGCGAGCGACGCACAATGATACACCGGCGGTCATTTAAAGCATACAACAATACTATATCCACGAATAGTCAACAATTGAAGTCGATCGACTCTTCTCCTATCTCACACGTCGAGTTCGCACCAGTTAGATCATCGGGCGTTCGAATCGACAACGATCAGGGATCAATCGCTCGCCCCAGGAAGCCACTGGAAAACATTGGGAAAGTACTGGAACGCGACTGTAAGTCGCAGCAGAGTTAGCCGGGTAAATCATAGCCGGTTGCTTCGCCCTCGGGAGAATGACGGGTGTTCGGGAGACGAGTGCTCGTAGAAGGGGGTGCGCGCGAAGCAGGGGCGGCGGACAAGTAGAAATGCTGGCGTTTTGTTTAGCAGGCTGGTTCTGCTTGGCAGGTGGCTTTCCGATCCTCGCGCGCATATGGCTGCTCTCGTCGCCGCGCGATGGTACTTTCGTCAATCGATACATGGTCCGGGGTTAGTGCGATTACGTCGAGAATAAAAAGTATAACGACGAGTGTTGGTTGACGCGGCGGCGGCGGCAACGAGCATGAAGCGAGAGGACTGGCGCACGATTCACAAGCGGAGCATGGAGTAGGAGCGGAAGTTGTCAGCTTACGGTGCTAAGCGCAAGATGCGTCCTGGCGCGTCGACGGTCGCACGAGCACTGAGCGAGCAGCTCGGGGGACCTGTCGAGAGCGAGAGAGCCACCCCTTCTTCGCCTTCTGTCGCCCGTGCATCGCTCAAGTATTCCCTGCTACCGCGTCCGTCCGTCGCTTTCCGTTCCGTACCACGTAATCTTCCGTTCTCCATTGGCGAGTGTCTGACCAGGCAGGAAAATCTACTGCCAGACTCGATCCCATCCACTGGATTGACATTGAACGCTTCTAAGCATCCCTTCGCAATATGTCTGACTAATACTCATTCGTTCCACTGACTTCCATTAAAGAAAACTAGCTAAAAAGAACCTCGGAACATCGAATGACTTTTGATCTCATTATAGGATGCTTATAACAAGGGTGTTTTCGAGGAGACAACTAACTTAGAACTCTCTTCTTCCCAGCCGCGCAGACGCTTGCCTTTCTGGGTGAAATCCAAGCGGAAGTAGCCTGGGGCGTTCTCTATTTGCGAACTGTCGAATGCCTGATGCATTGGCATACTTATAATACTTGTGAGCGCACCCTGGGAGGATTGGACACCTGATACACCTCGGTGAATCTCGGGAATGTGCGCCGGCCATTCCATAGTACGGCCATATTCAATGAACGCTCTTGACGTAGACGAGTTTGCCTTTATTTTTCACGGAAGCTTTCCTGCTCAGAGGAAAATGAGGGGAATACAGTTGTTGATTGACAGTACTTCGACATTTTTCCAACCCACGTCATTTAGCTGTATAATGCTCAGAGGACGTACGCACATACACATGGTGGGTGTTCCAGGCGCTTACGTGCGTTTACGTAATCGACCTTTACGAGACTTTGCCACCCTTGGATTTACCCTCTTACGATATTAAACGAGAGCAGAGGCGTCCCAAGCGCAGTCACTCATTAAAGTTGGGAACGAAGTTCGAGGCTTCGCGCAGAAAACCATGCTAAAAATGACCCCATCGATTATCCTCCTCACGTTGGTTCGAGCAAACTGAAACCGTTCGGTTTTACTATTCGGCACCGAGAGTGTCTCTGAATGAGATGCAATTGTAAGAGGACTTTCGCGACGAATTGTCTCTCGAGTCTTTTTATAGTAGGCTCCTTGAAATACACGTGAGCAGTAAAAACACTTTATCGATTGGCCTGAATTACATAAATCAAGATTACAAATGCGTCAGTGATCGATCGATAGCGAGTTACTTTTTCGAGAGCTGATAAAATTAAATCGATCGGTATGATAATAAGAAATACGTAATGAATCATATTGCTAGATTTTGTTTTAATTAATATTTGAAACGACGTTATATTTCTCTCAACATCTGATTAAAGTGGATAGACTGAAAGACCAATGCTTTTTAAAAGATCCACCATGAACTAAAGAATATTCCAGCATCCAATTACTATTTATACTGTAATTTAAAAACATCTAAACTGTCTGACTCCGACAGTTATCTTACATAGACTAAAACCCAATGCACACATGGAGCCTTCAGCCACATTACATTAAGTAGTTCGAGTCTCGAGCCAGTCCGCCAGGCACTGTGTTGAATTATTGATCTACAGCAACCGGCTGCGTATATGTAGAATGGTACTTGGTACATGGTAATCTTATCTCGGATCATCTCGATGAATTAAGCAAGCTAGCCTAGTTGAAACGTGCCAAACTAAAAGGACCACCACCAGTGCAAAAGTGTAGAATGCGAGCCAAAGGAATCCAAGGAATTCCTGTTATCTTCCAGCTATCTTTCTTACCATAAATCACTTCTGAAACACAGCTGTGCCAAGAAGTTAAGTTCGTAAAATGATTGTTAGAGTTTCGAGAGTATAATTGCATGTTTCGAGTGTGCAGCACACGCAACTCGGCTAATGACGGACTAATGGTGGAAGGGTATGCCGGAAGCGAGGCGTGCCGCTTTTAATCCGGCTGTATTGCCGATCGTGCTTTAATATGGGTTAGCATTGAGTGTTGCAGGCTTGGAAAATAGGACGGTTATAATGCGTGCGTTGCTAGAGAATGATCTACTGGGTCGACGTTGAGCCGGCCAAGCCACATCCTAAGCACGAAACCGTTCGATATCAAGTACACACGTGAACCACCTGGAGTGAGAGTGTGCCTTTAAACTCTTCTCTGCAAAACCCACACGATATTACCGAGATATTTTCCAACGTTAACCATTTGCACTGCGTTTCCCTGCGGCTCGAATTGCGCCGAGGCTTTTGCGGAAAGGTACCGCGTCGATGTACATTTGCTATCTTGGCGAGCGTGATGCAATGGTTCACAGGGCGCTCGCACTTTCGAGATACGCGAAACTAGAATTGCTTGGCGCACGCGGTCACATTTTACTTATAATAAATTGCGAGTTAAAATTAAATGTCAGATTTAGCAGTATTTATATAAATTACTGTGGGATATTTCTTAAGATAAATGTCTAATATGAATCAGCCTTAACCCGAACGATTCATGCAAGACGAAAGTAGAATAAATAGATCGGATCGAGTAGGAGAGAAGATGGTCGTAGAAAAGTCCCGTAATTGAGCCTGTAATTCCCCTAGGGCGTAGTGTGTATTCTTTGATACGAGTGCCGGTGTCCTTCGACTGTGTCTGAGAGGCCTTGTCGCAGTGGAAAAGCTCTAGGAATCGCTCGATTGTCCCTATTCTTGGTAGGCGGCGATAGCAAGCCGACTGACTCACACTCATACTCGCACCACGATAGATAGACGAAAGTTTATTGATTCGTGTGATTCACTCTCACTTACTTGACGGTGAGTTGCCGCTGTATGAGTAGCTTCTTTTCGATCTGCTCGATGGGGAATTGCGGCACTTCGTAGGGCGCTGATATCTCATTGGGTAGTTCGTGGGGTGCGAGTCTCAAGGATGTACCACCAGCAGCTCCAGTACCACTTCCTTCCAAGCCATAGACAGGACTTTCGCTTCCTAAACAAATAAAAATTCATCATGCAATCATCGTTCCAACTATTTTTCAATTGCCTGATTTCTCTATGATAACTCGAACATTGACATTCATAGGAGTTCGTCACTATGCTTCGAGAATAATTCATGTTGAACGATGATCGTGCTTTTTACGGTTGTCAATGATTGTAACACTTGTAACCGAAACTTTACCATTATCCTTTATTTGTCCGTTCTTCTCCAACCACTCGCTTACGGAGTTTCGTTTGTATATGTTCAGATATTCAGGCTCATTTCCCAGCACCATCGTACGAGCGGAAGACTATCGCACGGAAGCCTTCAAGCGAGGAGAACTCGACTCTAAGGAAGTTGTATAGACTGTACACGATCGTGAGTCAAGGCTCGTTCGAATCTGCCGATCGCCTTTAAATAACATGTTCCCAAGCCGAATTGACGCAAACATCGTTCTGCTGATTCGCCCTTTCCCCTCGAAGAGATAAAGCCCCGCGTCTGAGATTACATATCTCAAATATTAAAGTGCCTGTTTATTAGTAAACTCGAGCGCAACGCCGCCCATTATATCATCGTCTTCCCCAATTAAATCTCTCGACACAATTCCAGAAAGACACGCGCGAGTGCAAACTGATCCTAGTTGGAATTTGATATAGTTAGCACGGAATTATGTCTACCCCTGCAGAAAAGTTGCGGTTAATTATACTTGACTCGAGTTCCCATTCGAGCAAATGTAATCATTTCTTTCTTTAAAGTATCTCTGATTTAAATACATGAATATTGCATGTAAGACTTTTGCAGACTATCAGGTAAGAATTCGGACATTTTTTCTCACGTTTGCTGAGACAGCGTTCTGTCACGAAGTTACCAACAACAGGCTTTATCTCTGATTAAGAGGTCGTTGGTTAAGAATGAAATAGTCGATCCCCTGCGGAGAACGTCATTGGTAGGAAGCGATAAAACAGTGATCCTAGCGACCTCCGACCGGCGTGCGATCGGCGTAAGTGCCGCGGCGCACTATTAATAGCGCAATGCCAGATCGCGAACTGGTAACACTTGTGCTCGTTGAGAGCCAGTCACATTCGTTTTCTCTTTCGTTATCGTCATCGACTTCAATCGACACTCTGACAAAAGTTGAAACGACGGCACGCGCTGCTTTTTTCAAGTTCTCAAAGATAGGTGTTACTACGAAAAAGCTCGAAGTGAATTATTTTGAAACGAATAAGCTGATGTTTATTAATAAACCAGTTCTGATTTATCCGGAATCATCGCTCTTTGGCAGGGTCAGTGCTGCGGCACTTCCAGAAAAATGTTCTCGCAGTCGCATCTCCAATTGGAGCGGATCCAAGAGTAGAATCGTGTACGCATTGATCGAGCGATGCGTCAAAGATGAATCGCATGGAAGCTGCGATCATGCGTGCTTTAATCATGAAATCGAACGTTGCGCGATAAGATAAGAGCGCACTTTTCCATTAACTACGTGTCAAGCACGAGTAAACTTTGTCTGTCTACGTGACTTTTCCTATAAATAGAACGCTGCTTAGTCGCTAATTGAACTGGAGTCATTAGCAACGAGTCATGTTAGTCGTCTTGCGCGAGTTCGACCAAGAAATACTCGAGCGAATGAAAGAACTGTGCAGGTTTGCTTGCTCCCGACTTTCTCGGCAACAAAGGAGACTGCGTGTCTGGGCTGCTAGTGCCCATTCCACTGAGGGGGCCGCGCCTTTCTCGACAAACAACGTTCTCCGAAAACCTAGCGTGCAAATATCCCTCGCCAACCATCAACAATTAAAGTAGATATATTTATATATTCTGTTCTACGGTTCGTAGAAGTTGCGCGCGACGCGCAAACATTCTGAACGAAAACAAAACTTTCTGGAAGACGATCGGCGTGTCGAGCGATCTTTCGAGCACTTGATTATTCATTATTATTATACCACTCTTTTTCTCTGTAGACAATTTTCAAGACGACAGTCGAATTCTTGTAATAATCTTCGTATCCTTCTCTTACGTTATACAACTATGCACTTTTCTCACGCTCACGAATTCCCGTTCTCTTTTCCTCGTAACTCTGTTTCCTTTCTCTCTCTGGAATTCTCGACGGAGAATCTGGCGTTCTCTCTCTCTCTCTCTTTCTCTCTCTGTTCCAGGATCACTCGGTAAATCGGGCTTCGGCGTCCGGTAGGCTTTCGGGGCCACTGACCATGCGAGCTGCTCGCAAGTGTCGAATACACTGACTGTAGCGTGGAGTTGGCACTTGGCAGATACACGCACGCCGATTCCGCGACGGTGCGCGCACGCACTCACTTACACGTGTTCATTCTCTGTGGAAACACAGGTTCTCCACCCCGCACACAGTTACAGGAAGCTTGGCCTTCTGGTAGCGCTCTTCTTGCGGTGAGATCATGAAGCCTGTGTCTCTTTCGATGAAACTCCGCACTCTCAGCTTTTCGCTTCGAACACGTGCTTTCAGATTTTACAACCGATCGAACAGCATTTCGATCAGCTTCCAATACCGTCAAAGAGAATGTCAGACTCACACTGTGAGGGAGAGAGAGAGAGGGAGAGAGAGTGGATCGTTGATGCGAAATAAATGCGACCCTCGCCCTATCCGGCTACGCCGCTTCCTCTCGCAATTTCCACAACTTCCGATTACTTCCGCTGCTCCACTTCTAACTTATCAACCGTGCGAATTATTATTGAATATTTCATTTAATTATTGGATATTGGTAGAGTTTGTAGAAAATGTTTACGTATGTTGATAGAATATAATAGTGAAGAATTTGTAAGTAAATTGTTCAATGACGATGTTATGACAAATGATAAATTCGTGGTGGTAAAAGATGGATGTTGAATAACTCGATCGTCAGAGCGAAAGTGGAATGGTATAATCGAGAAGCGGACAAATATTTGTGCCGCGTCCCACGTGCAAGCGATCTCGTTAATCCAAACGATGCATTTTTCCAACTGGTCGAAGAGCGGAGAGTAGGCAATGGAAAATTGTCGCCCTCGGTAATAATTAGTACACGTTCATCGGTGATGGGATCTTTGCTGAGAGATCGATATGAAAGTCTAATGAACGGTCGAGGCTATCATTAAAACTACATGGGGTTCGTAATCGAGGCTATCGATTAAGTACGTAATATCTCATCCCCCAAGGAACCGAGCTAATTGAAATGAACGGATTAGTGCTCGATTTTTCTCTCTGCTCTGCTTCATTAACATGCGTGCAGCCTCCGGCGTCGCGTGCAGAGTTCAAAACACTGTTATATGCAAGTGTTTGTTGCACCGTTTTAATTTATCCGAGGATTGCCAAAGCACTATCTATTCATAGCGACGGTGCAGAGTAACTAACGGAGGAGCGCCGAGACGCGCCACACGTCGAATCATTCATAGCCAATTTGACGCTGTCTAGAAATTGCCAGAGCCAGTATTATCATCAAGTCGGCGAGGGTCGTTGTCACGAATCAAAAGAGAGAGGGAAAGAGAATCATTGCGCAGAATATAACTGGTTAGATTGAAAGTTTAAATAAAGACGCTTTCTCACGAATTCGGACTTTCTTAGAGGCCGGTGCTGGCGCCGCATCAGGGCCTCTTTCGCCGGCCAAGAAATCCACCAGGATCAATACCGTCACTTGGCACAGTTGCCTCTGGAATCCAGCCATCTCGCACTGCCTCCTAGAATTTTACCGATTCATTCTACGAACCTGGTGCGTGCATGCGCCACCACCGCAATATTTCATGATTCGCTCGCCGCACGTGAACAAGTGCACATTCACGCTGCTAGAAATAGCCGGCCTTGCCCGATCCACGAATTTGAAATTTCGGTGAGTCAATCGCGAGTAATGTGTGAGAAAAACAATATACTGTTTATATGAAGATCGAGTTTACCGTTCTCTGTGGAATTCTTGAGCGAGTCAAGATCGAGAAAGCATCTGATAACATAGGTAAACGTTAAGTTTCGATGCTTGATTACCTTTGTTCATCGGGAATCGCTCGACAGAATCACACTCTGATTCATACATTCCTTGATTCGCTGATATACACTGTTTTCTAAGAGTGAACACAACTGCACACTAAATTCGACGAATGCTAGTGACGCCTACTGATTCCACGGAAATGTATTCGGAGTGTTGCACAAAATTGCGTACAAGCTACAAGTGTTCGATTTCAGATCCATCGGTGAACTGTTCGGAATTTTGTCAGCAGAGAACCAACTGCACAGGAAAGCCTGCTTCAAAGATAACAGAATTTCCTGCGGCGCAAACGCGATTATGATAAAAAGTTTCTGTCACACGTGGTATTATTTTGGACGCGAAACATGGAGAATTGTTTCTGACTTCAGCGAAGAACACACTGAGCATTTGAAAGAAAGTCGATCGATGTTGATTAGTAATTATCTGCAACGATATCGTATTGTCGAGATAAAGAATTTACAGGGCGATTCCCGAAGCGCATTTTACAGCAGGTAACAGATCGCATGCGTTGTGTTTGAGATAATGTATCGCCGGCAACGAGAACGAAGAACGAGGCGCGCGAGCAATGCCAGACGTTCCATTTAAAATCACTTACGCAATGCGGAGCGACCGGCACTTCCACTGTGACGACTACAGTCTGTTTATCATTTGTTAAAGCTTCTCGAATCGATAAAGCTCGCGTATAATCCAACATGAATTATGAACAAATAGTACTAGAAGAACTAGTTTACTTTAAGATCGTTGGAGACTCGATTCGAAAAGACTTCAATGACAAATTTCATTCAGTCATCCTCACTGGCAGAAGTCCAAACAATTTTCTTAAGAATTACTGATCAACCAGTCTCGAATAGAAGCATTGATCACAGTAAATCCCTTACAATAAATCAGCATTGGTATTCACCTTCGTCTTCAGGATCTACGAGGAAGCTTGGGATTCGCAGACCAAGATATACGTCGTTTTCGGTGGTGACACCCCGAATCGACATTTTCGGTCTCAAGAATATTCAGGCTGCACTTTCGATCACTTTTACGATCCAATACGGTTCGATCAATAATTCTCACAATGTCCAAGAACTTCTGGCAACGTTGAACGTTCCAGGAAAGCTTTGGTACGACGAAACAGTAGTCAAGAACAGAAGTATTCTTCGACCGAATGTTTGGCCACGCACTGACTTCCTTCGACTGACTACCAAGTGTCGTACACGCGGCTCTCTATTTGTGAACAGTTCGAAATTGGTTAACACTGCGATACAGTTAATTACTAGATAAAACAGATGTTCCACTGGACAAAGTAGTAAGAAACTACGAATATTTGCTGTGGTGTAAACAAAGTTAACCAAAGAACTTAGCACATCGATCACTGTGCCGGCGAAAACTATCGTGAGCAGCGTGGATCTTCGCTAATAACGCGCGCAAAACTCTACTGACGTTCGAGCGAGCGTTGCAGCCAGTTCTGTTTCTATTCACGTACAACGAAACTCGTCGAGGAGAGTTAGCAGTTAGTACGCACATACACTGGGAGAGCGAGCGAACGAACGAACGAACAGAAGAGAGTGTTCTGACAGTGGCCAAAATACGATCAGCCGCTTCAACAAGGTGTACCAGAGTAGCGGAGACGAATGATGCACGGACAACATGTTCGAGCGGGAAGCAGGCTGGTTGCCAATTTTCCGTCCCAACGTATCCATGCTTTTTCACCGCGTGGAAAAGGTAGATAAACACTACGACTCCCACTTGGCCATTGCTTCTACGCGCGATTGTAAACATTTCTCTAAAAATACTGCTTTGACCACACGGACGTCGCAGGTAATTAGAATGTGTCGTTTGACGACATAACTTCGATCGATTAATACTAGTAATTATCGAAGAACCGTGTGTGTCTACATATATCGGATCAGGTGAGTTCTCCAGGTAAAAGAATAACCCTGAACTATATTTAACTGACTATCCTCTTGGCCCACAAACATTTCTCTCGATTGAGTCCTTGACTTTCATTGGAGTGACGCCTTCCCTCGCTTACTCTGTCGCTTTTATAAAATATGATATCGGCTGCATTTTTATATCGAGTATAATTTAAAAAGGTTGTAAGGGAGCCTCAAATAAAGCTAAAAGCGTGCTATAATGTGTTCGTCGAAACTTTTACGGAATGGTTGCCTTGTCAGATAATAGGGTAATGAGCGAGGCAAGAATGCAGCACCGAGCGTGTGCAAAGCGATGCCCAATGCGACGGCAATTGTCCTTTGCTCCCCAGCACGAAACGCTGACTTGATTAAGGTGTACAAGACACATCCCATCCGTTGCACGCTCGATGTTAGAAGTGCACGACAGGCTCGATTCAAAGAAACCGTAATTGAGTAATTTTCTAATTTTAGACTAGGTTTAATTCATGCCAAGTCCTCAGTGATTCCACTCACTTTGTACTGTCGACATTATCGCGCGATATCAATCATCTCTTAACAGCAGCTGAGACGACAGACTTAGTGAAAGCTTATCCACCGGCTTATACAAAGAGTGTTGTGCTAAGGGAACGAGGAAACAGGACTAAGGGAAGAATGAGGCTTACGGTCCCTATGGTGGTCGGGATTGTGTCCCGGCGTTGTAGAACTGTCAGCATCACCCTCGCCATCCAACTCGTAATAAATCCTGTCGCCGGCACCGTTCACATCCTTCACACCATTAACTTCGACCACCTCTTCCATGGTCCTGCGAATATGCACCATTTAACATTTGAATACCAATGGCTCCCACGAGTCAACAATACTAGTATTTCCATCTCTCTACTTACGCGTCTCACTTGCGTCGCCTTTTGATCCAGTAAATCCAGGAACTGATTCGTCGTTCGAGATTTAAAGATAATCGGTCAAAGCACCAGTAGACCAGACCAGCATTGACAGACAGCACTGCACCCGGTAGATCGAACCAATCACGTTTCACCGCTGGCACACCTGCATGATTCGGTGTCAGAGAAATTCGCCGCAAGAAACTTACTCTCTTCAACAGAATAACACTATCACAATAATTACCAGAGACAAATCAGAAGAACTTTCCGAGTAACCGAAGTGAACGTTGTTACAACGCAGTATCCACTTGGATAAATCGCACTGTCACAGAATTGCCGGTACGCTGGAGTGAACTGTCACACTGTGCGTGGTTGGGAGGGACGCGTACAAACTGTAAACACGGGTCTCTATTTGCGCTATGTTCCGTGAAACCGAGGACCTCGTGCGTTCGGCTTACACACGTCCGGACAGCGCCGACTCGATCTACTGGCAGAGAGCCGCCGTCCACAGTACTGATACGCACTCGTATTGGCTACTCGACCACTCTTCTCTGCAGATCCCTACTGGAATTCAAGCAGCATCGCTGGAACTCTCCTTCCTACCAACGGAATAGCGACTGGTTGTTCCGTGCGCTATCTAGCAGTAGACGCGCACAGCAAGCAGCGCGTTAGAATTGCAGCTGGTACGTGCAAACTTGTTGGTGGTCGACAGTGTGCAGGGAACACTCGGAGAGTGCTGGAGACTCATGGCTTTTATGTCAGGACCGAATGGGGTACACGATTGATTGGCACTGCAGTAAACACGACACTGCACATGGGGAGGACGTGTGTTGGTTAAGTGGTAACGGCGAGTGCACCACAGCCACCTTGCCAGTGTGAAACGCGTCGCCTGGCTGGCGCAGGTCCGCGCCACTCTACTGAAAATCCATACAGCGAATCACCGATGCTGATTCATCCTTCCTGTGCGAGTACCTGAACTAATATGCCTACTATGAGTCTTTTTTAATTATTGTTATTTATATTGCGATGGTATCTATTCGTTATCAAAGTTCACATAAAAATATTATGAAAACTTGAGAGTCTGACTGCAAAGGGTGAATGAACTCTAGCGTATTGCGAGAGTGAAACAAGCCCGCATTTGTCCTCATTGGACATTTAAATTTAATTAGATCTAGGCTTTATTTCGATTCACTACAATTGCACTGTTTTTATGCTATTAAAACTACGAGTATCCTAAAATAATCGTACATCTTTATGCTGAATTAAAAGTTGGACGGAATTCGAGTACCTTGGACAAATGTCCAAGGTGCCCTGTTACAATTCTTGGTATCAACTAGTTGAAATCGATATCACTCTCCGTGGTCGATATATTTCTCTCGATGGTACTCTCAGTGTCCGAATCCAGGAGAGATTTTATTACGTCCCTCTTCTTCTTCGGGGCACTCGTTTCTTGCGTTTGTTCCTGGATTTGACTTTGTTCGTTATCAGGATGCGGCTCATGCACTTCCTGCACTGTTTCCACATTATTTTTCTCATCACCTTCTACGAATTCTGACAATGTTTTACTATCCTGTTGATTTTGTATATCGCCTTCCTCTGCGCCTGCATTTTCGGCGTTGCCATCATAAGGAATATCTCCAGAATATTCATAGGCTTGATTTTGATCCTCGTAAGTTTGATTGGGGTCGTATTGTTGGTCGTAATTATAATCCTGATACTGTGCGTTGGGATCTTGATCATACTGCGCGTTGGGATCTTGCTCGTATTCGGCGTACTGTTGGTCAGTATATTTGTCAAACTGGTCGTTGACTCCTTCAACATACTCTTGGTTACCATACTCTTGGTATGTCTGATCAACATTGGTCTCGTATCCTGTGTTTCCGTAATCATAATCCTGCTGATACTCCTGAGATTCATTGGGAACTTCGACGTACTGTTCTTCATTCTGATTAATATTTTCCTGTTGCTCTACATTTTCCACTTTTACTTGATTCACTTCGGAATCATCATTCTTTTCAATTATAGATTTACTGTCAACTATGTGCTTTGTATCACTTGGCTCGTTTGATTTTATTTCACTTTGAGTGACTTCTTCTATATTATTTTCCAATTTCACTTCACCCTCGGATCCTTTTTCAATATTTACTACTTCCGTATTATCTTGCTCCTCGGGTTTCTTGGAATTTCTCTCGTCCGTTTCTTCTGCAATTTGATCCTTGTCCAGTTTATTCGGCATACTATCAAGAAGATCCAGGACACCAAGTTGGTCTCCACTACTGTCATGTGCAGAACTATCCTCCGTAACGATATCTTTCTCTGCCGATTGATCCTTATCAGTGTCACTCAGGTCTATTTCTTCGACCCTTTTTTCTATACGTTTCAGATCCCACGGTGCTAGCTCCTCGAGTTCCTGACTCCACTGTAGTTTCAATTCAGACTCTTCGCCAGCGTGAATATCACGATCAACTTTAATTTCCTCTCCGATGATCTTAGGAGAAATGCTATCGCCATCTTTCTTCGAAGGTTCTCTCTCCTTTTGAACCTTGGAAGATGCTGAATCGTCGCCTTGTTCGCTCGCAGATTTAGCACTATCGAGGTCAACCAAGCCTTGTTTTGCCGGTTGCTCGATATTTCCCTGGCTATCTAATTCTGGCACGTGTAGCACAGTATCGTTGCTAATTGCGTCTTTCGCAAGATCTGGTGACCCGGCCTGTCCTTGTCGAGCCAATGATCCGACACTTCTATCTTCGATCGATTCTTCATTTCGAATTTCTTCGGGGTATTTCATTTCAGCATCTTCCAATAAACTTCTGGATGCAAGATCATCAGCGAGAGCCAACACTCTCTCAACTTCCTCAGGCAATTTCTCCCTTGACTTGGCCTCCGCGGGTAAATCTAGATCATCATCGGATAAACTAACATTTAACAGATCACCACTGGTGTTCTGTTCATGATCCGGTTCCTCGAGGCTTCGTATGTCATGCTCTCGTTGCGTCATCCTGATTTTATGGATGTATCTGTCCAACTGATTCTCCAAATTAGCAGTGGCCCCGTTCCCATTTCCGGCGCTGATGGATTTCTTTACGAGAGGCGTAAAGTTTTGCAAACTTCGCGTGGCGATACGATTCCTTGGCTCGTCGCGTCTCATGATCTCGTCGATCTCAGCAGTGGTTAATGAGTGGACTCCTAATTCTCTAAATGATCTTCGAATATCTCTAGGATCTTCTTGATAGCTCGCTTGAATCGATGAACTATTTAATGGTGTTTTGGACGTCATCCGGAAGTCATTTGGAAGGTCATTATTTCCAGGTGTTAATCGAGAGTGTGGCATAGTCATTCTGTTACTGGGAAATTGCAATGATTGCGCCATCGATGAAGGAAACCCTGGTGAAACCGACGGAGATATATCGTGCAATTTATACTGCGATACATTTGCATTAAGAGACCCTGGCAGTAAGAGCCTCGGTGAAGCTTGGACCGATTCCATCTCCACTGACTGGGATACATTACGAGACACACTTTGATGACTTAATGGAGTTGCTTCCACTATCGAGGCTGCTCCACTTGGGCCATACAGATTTTCATCCGCTCGAACTCTCACAGGACTCTTATACACGCTCCGATAAACATTGGAGGAAGGATCTTGCGAGAATGAGTATTTCTGACTTTTCCGGCTTGTTGCAGTTGTATAAGGAACTTCGTTTCGTTGGGGACTACTTTGCAGGATAGAATCGCTTTGAGTGATCAAAGGTGCTGAATCTAAGAGTGCTCGATCATTGCTGGCATTTAACTTGATCGAAGATGCAAACTGCTCGGTCGGATGATCCATACGTATCATCGATGAGGAAATGGATTTTACTTCCGGAGATATCCAGTGCACTTGTCCGGTTGATATGTTTCTTCTAGACCATCGATCGTCGTTTTGACTGGCGATTCCACTATCCCCGGTTGTACTTCCTGGTAGATTGCGATTAGCGTAAGCCCTCAAGAGAGATGCTTCGTAGTGTTTCTGAAATTGAAGCGATCGCTCCTCATAAGAACAGAACTTCATTACCGGATGGTGCGTGCTAGCTAATGGGAAACTTACTCGAAGAATATTGAGTCTATCCGTCTTAGCAGTCATGAGGGCGAGACTGCTGTCTACCCTATCCAAAGTACCGAGGAGCTTGTGATTTCTTTCATCCCTTGCGCGCTGCTCCTCCAAGAACTCAATGTAGCGCAACCGTAGTCGATTTATGCACGCATCGTGCCTGAAATTTCGAGTTAAAACACTTTATTCCACGCTTCCCTAACTTATTTGTTTTAGTATCAACCCGGATGGAAAATATAGAAGCAATGGCAGAAAAGTTCATCTAATTAATCAAGTCCTCCTGATTTAGGTGGTTCTTTTATAGTTTTGTTGGATTCTTTCGAGATAGATTTCATGACATTGATGAAAGGTCATGCCATCGACATAGATAGAGTTTCGCTGACGGAGATATCAGGGCACGACACGCACACCGCAGTGCCAAATCGAGCGAATACCTATGTAGTTTTACCCTGCATCGATCGATGCCGTGCACAACCGCCAGGCACAATTCGCCAGGGTAAACAGTGGAGCTTCGTGTCCAGATGATATGAAATAAATTGCGAATCATTCGATGTAATGTCACCCTGATATTGATTCGAAACCTTCCCGAAAACCGGGTCGCCGTACGATCGATACGCTAGGCACAGAGAATTGTGATACTTCTATTAATCGCACGATATCAATATGCAATCAATGGTGATGGGCGCGACGTGATACGTAGTTGGGCCAAGATCAGAAATACCGATAGTTCAATGCCAGTAAATTAAGCCAGAATTTTATATATATTGCGGATGTTTGTGTGAAATAAAGTATACATGAATCATCAGCGATCGATTTTAATGTAATTGAAATAGCAGTGAATCTGTGATAGATAAATAAAAGAAAAGTATTTCACCTGTTTCGTGATTCTTGTACCAGAATCTTGAACCTCTCCTCCAATCTTATCCTTTCTTCCTCACTGCAATTGCGAAGAGTTTCCTATCAGCAATGCCCCATGTGACTCTATTAAACATCTACTGTTCAAATGAAACTTCTCGTGGTACTCGCCTTTTTCGTAGTTTATCTTGCAAATCCAACATTTTCTTGTAATAATCATGACCGTTGGAAATCTGTGCCATGATGCGTAGCTTACAAACAGTGAAAATTGAAGCCAGCCGAAGTAAAACGATTCGAGTGCCGGCGCTCCACTTTCAGGGGTACGCGCGCGACTTCTCCCATTTGATTTGATCAGCCGAAAGAAGTTCGGAAATCAATTTCGACGCCACTGCTATTCGACTCGTGAAAGCACTTGATTTGTTACAACAGTTTAATATAAATCGAGTGGATCCCGAAATGTGTTATGCGTTTTAATAGAAAATAAAACGAACAGGAGCGCGATGTTTCTTCAAGCCGATACCATGAGCAACTGTCGACTTATACCTGACGGTATGCTACGCTTGGGGGTGTTTCGGCAGGTAAACACGCAGATGTTGCAACCCCTACCCCTGCGGTGAACGCTAGCACGCGATAGTCGACCCTCCCGTAAAGTTTAAGTCCTAGGTCATTGCATTTCGAGAAATAGTTACTTCCTCGACTATAGACAATAGAAATAAGTCGAAAAAGAAACCTAAGTATATTATAAACACAGATATTTATAAATCGAATGAGCACCAACTACGACGCATTTATTCGAACGACTAATTACTATGACTTCATTACAGAAAACAGTACAAAATCTCTCTTATAATTATTAACTTCAGTTCTCAGATGCACCACTTAACTTGGTGTACATGGCATGCAAATGCTGGGTTAAATCTGGAGTAGTTTCAGTTGCCATACAAAGTATGTGTTCCAAGCGATCTCCGTTTAGTTTAAACTGCCTTTCGAGCTGTAAAAAAAATCGTAGTATTTATTATAATTGTTTATAGGCTTTGCGTGATATTCGGACATATACCTTAGTAACTGCCGGGGGTTTTGTTCCCTCAGTAGGCCTTACGATACTTGTGCTATTCAAGCAGATTATTTTATCACCGATTACACCTTCCTCGATACTTGTTAGACCAAAATTATGAGCCAATATCAAAGACGCCCTGTTTGTTCCAGGAATCGGCTTCAAGAATCCTATTTCTCTGTGCATCGGTCTCTTACTTTCTGGATGCGAACTTTGACCGACATAATTAAACATAGGTTGGAGATTCCATTCGAACTTTATTTCCTCGCAGTACTGGAAAGGCTTGATGGTCGGAAATTGACCAGAACCAACACTTTCCGTCCTCCATGTGCCCTCCAACCAAGCGAGGGGTTTTAAGATTTCTTGCATGGGTATCCGACTCATGTTTACAGAAGTTTGCCGTGAAACCTTCGAGGAATAGGAAACAAATGAGAGAAGATGTTGTTGATAAACGGTTAATTTCACTTACCTAAATAATAAATTGTTGAACACGAGAATAATGCTCCTTATTGGGTAGAGTAGGAAAAAATCTTCTGGCGAAGCTTTCGATATCCAAACAAGTTGCAATTCTAAAGAAGTACATACATTGAAGCCATTCAGCAGACTCTGATAGTTATGATAGATAAATTTATGTTAAAAAGAAGTTAGATACACGGGCGTAGATAAATATCTGTCGTTCTGTTCTTTTCGAAAGTACCGCGATAGCAAGAAATAATGGCGACGAAGCACAGTAGATAAATATGGGTGAATGCAGGTGAATGTGATCCCATGTGAACCTCGAAACTTGGCCACTGCCTGTTATTAACATATTATAACTATGCTTTACCACTCGATTAAGTAATCTTTTGAATATCCATATCCGAATGCAGCCGCCCGCTCCAATAAGCATGCATCGTACTGAAAACTTTATGGCTAATTACTCATGATCGCGCACGCTTTATATTTCTGCGTTATGTTTGACGGGTTTCGGTAGCCTCAGGGATTCAAGTCGATCATTAATATTCACAGTCATCATACCATATAAAGTGATTTCGTACCTACCAGTCGATGGGCTTGCCGAGACGAAACGTCATGCGGCTTTGTGCGAGGAAATAACGATTACCGTGACAGTGACAACCCGTAAATAGACACTGAGTACACACACGAACAATCGCTGCGTGTAATACGTCCAATTTAAATTTTTTTATTATACAACTCCTCAAGATTCGTAACGGTCACGTCCTTTTTCTTAACTATGAGATAGTTTTGCGACACTTCGCTGGACTGCCCGCATACCCGATTTATGTTACCATTCGCACTATGGCATTAGGCGTCGAAAGTGACAGTTACGCAGATTCATTTTATTCGTAGTTCGTTGAAAGTTATTGGAATGGAATTATTTATGACCTTTGCACCACGCTACATTCGTGTGGTTAGAGAAACAACGAGTTGTCTGGCTTTTCTGTAATCTCCAATGTTTTCCTACCTTAGATCTAGAACTCAATAGAGTCATGGCAGTGTCAATCACAGAGATCTGTGAGAATACAAAACTCGCCCGTGAAATGGCACTGACTGGGAACTATGATACCTCCGGAGTGTACTATCAAGGTGTGGTGCAGCAAATACACAGGTTGCTCTCGAGTATTGCGGACGCGACGCGCAAAGCTAAGTGGCAAATGGTTCAGCAGCAGATAGTCCAGGAATTTGAGAAAGTGAAGGCAACATCGAATACTCTACAACTTTTTAAAGTGGATGCCCATGCCGATAGATTAATAGGTATTGTAAAACTGGCTGAAAGTCTTATATGTAATTTAAACTTAGTTCAAAGAGATCCTAACGCTTCCAGGAAATTCATGCTTGTCCTTTGAAGAGCCTACTAGAGATCAGACACTATGGGCTTATAATAATTCTGATCCTTCGTCTTGGAATCAAACACCCGCTAGAGATCCAGATGTGTGGCCCCCGCTAACTCCAGCAGAGCAAAAGTAAATAATATAAATGATTTAAAGAATGTCAGTGCAGTATGTAATAAAATGATTATCTTAGGAATGTCAGACCACAAAAGCCGCCCCAACAAAAACAACTAAATCGTACAAATGCCCGAAAATCTGTTGTCCCTGTGAAAAAACCAGATCCTAAAAGTTCTGGCAGAAGGGATGATAAAAAGACATCCAGAAAGGATGATAAGGATAAATCGGAATCAGAGAAAGTGGATGTTGAAGTAGAGGAAAGGAAATTCGAGCCATCTAGTAATGATAGGGATCTTGTAGAATTATTAGGTAGTTAACACATTATATTTCCACAGTATGTAGGACTCAGAAATTTTCAACTTAGCATTATTTTTCAGAAAGAGATATTGTCCAAAAAAATCCGAATATTCATTGGGATGATATAGCCGACCTACATCAAGCCAAAAGGCTACTAGAAGAAGCTGTGGTTCTTCCTATGTGGATGCCTGATTTTTTCAAAGTATGACTTAGATCTGGAAAATGTGTAATATGAAATGCAAAGTATTGCAACCAATATTAAATTTTTCATTAGGGCATCAGGCGACCTTGGAAAGGTGTACTGATGGTGGGTCCACCTGGGACTGGGAAAACTATGTTAGCAAAAGCTGTTGCAACCGAGTGCGGTACTACTTTCTTTAATGTGTCTTCGTCTACTTTAACATCGAAGTATAGGGGAGAATCGGAAAAACTTGTGCGACTTTTATTCGAAATGGTAATAAGAAAAAAGAATAAACTTTTCAATCCGAGCATTGCAATTTTCAATTGTTTGTTTTTATATAGGCGAGATTTTATGCACCGAGCACTATCTTTATCGACGAAATTGACTCCCTGTGCTCTAGAAGAGGGTCTGAGTCTGAGCATGAGGCTTCACGAAGAGTCAAATCCGAACTTCTTGTTCAAATGGATGGAATAAGTTCGAACAGGTAATATTCTTGAGCTATAAACGTATGTGTACGATATAACAATGTTCTATCAAAGTATTTTATCTTACAGCGAAGATCCTAGTAAAGTTGTCATGGTACTAGCAGCAACTAATTTCCCATGGGATATTGATGAGGCCCTCAGAAGACGTTTAGAAAAACGTATATACATTCCACTTCCAAACCGTATGTATAATCAATATTGCATAAACGTCTGTGGAGTTGAAGAATATTATGTAATTCTACTTCTCACTACTCTGTAGATGAAGGGAGAGAAGCACTACTGAGGATCAATTTACGGGAAGTCAAAGTTGACTTTTCCGTCAATTTGGCAGATATTGCCAGGAAACTCGAAGGATATTCTGGAGCTGATATTACGAATGTGTGCAGGTACGTTTCCTTGATAGCTCCTATAAAATACTACTGTTATAGATTATAATACATTGTGTAAATAAACAGGGATGCCTCTATGATGTCCATGCGAAAGAAAATCGCAGGCCTGAAACCAGATCAAATTCGTCAGCTTCCAAAAGAAGAACTTGACTTACCGGTGTCGGCCGCGGATTTCGATGAAGCCGTTGAAAGGTGTAACAAGAGTGTATCTCAAGAAGATTTAGAAAAGTATGAAAAGTGGATGAATGAATTCGGCTCATCTTGATATCAACGCGTCCAAGAGAAATAACTTTTTATTGGTACTGACTATTAACAGTTCCGTCTAATTTTGCGATATTACGTAAGTTTATACCATAAAAGGAATCCGACTCGAGATAATATCAAACTATTTTAAAACGGAAATAAATTACGTGTATTATAATTGCTATTTTAACAAAATCAAATGGAAAACAAGACTGTATCATACAAACTATACATACATATAAGCATTTCTAAAAAATCATTAATATACACACACTAGAAGAAAGAAACAGGGTTGAAGCGCCGACAACTGATGTTGTAATGTAGCACAAATCTGCACTTGCAAAAATAGCTTATATTTCAATGACAAACTATAAACTAAGAAGTCCTTACAACCGATACATCATTACAAAAGTCATTGTATCCTAAAACATTATTCAAGTTTCGGAGCACAGCCTTCTCGCCTGAGACGTCTGGTCTCTTCATCGATATTTTTGGACTCTTTTGGAGCTTTGTAATTTGTCACGTGATCAACTCGAATTGTCCTACCTAAAACCTGAAAGCAATATTTTATGCATTGCAGCATGCAAGAGGAAGATGTATTTTTACTACAACGCCTGTTGATGTACAAAGAGAACTTTGCACTGTATAGACACAAACTTTTCATCTTGTTAAGACTCAGTCATACCTTAATACCATTAAAGTTATCAACTGCTAACACTGTACTTCGTTGATCCTCATAGCAGAGGAATCCATATCCTTTCTGCTTCCCAGTGTCCTTGTCACGTACTAAATTTATGTTGACTACTTCTCCATACCTGTTAAGATGACTCAGTAAATAATTAGACACAAGTAAGATCATTCATACAACAATCACACTAATTATTACTCACTGTGAAAAGATAGTTATGACATCGCCTTCTGTTAAATCATAAGGCAAACCACCGACAAATACCCAAGCACTATCCCGATACTGATCGTGCCACGACGACTTGCTATTGCCACTCAGTTCTTGCTCGCCAAGCTTCGCTATGTTCTTTACGTTCCTGGAATATGTTTGCAATATGAATAGAAAATGATATCAATAATATTATGTTCCAGAAACAGAAAAATCGAACTTACGTTAAAGGATTCATTCTTGCCTCTAACTAATATTAGAGTTGTATGGTTAATATTTTCACAACTCGTCAATTCCAGACATAATATTACACTCTTCTGTCACTTATAAACATAACACGCGGTATAAGAAATGACAATACAAACAAACAACACAATTTTCGTTACCTTTTATTAACCTCACGTGACGGGTCGATAAGTTTACAAACAAATCCACCGCATTTCCGAGTACTACATTGTGGTGGACTGTAGCACACTGTAGTATAGTACTCGAAGTGGCAGATGATCGATAACAATCGACAAAAATGTATCGGATCAATTTGAACCCAAACGATTGTATCGAATTACAGATGGATAGGTTTTTCAAAATATAACCTTGGAAATGTCCAAGTACTGCAACAAACTAGCATACAAAACCGGAATTTTGTATAATGGTACTTGTAGGAGATGGTCCGTTGTGTGAGTGAGCATATCCAGATAGTGTACAAACAATCGATATGATTGACTACTTCAAGTGCTAAGCAACATTCTCTCATAGTTCCGGTGACACCATTCGGTCGGAGTTTCGTATTGTTGTTAGGAGTGTTGCCTAACAATAAAAAAGCTAATTGTCCTTATGACTTGGCAATGCACAGTGTTGACGAACTCGTCACGACGCCGAGCATGTACAATCGATTAATGTACGGCTGTGAGGCATCGGCGATATGAGAGGTGTAAAATGTGCAAATTGCCGGAAGCATAAATATTGATAGTATTATAACGAAGTTCAACTTGAATCTTTCACGAGATGGTTCATCCGGCAAGAATCCCGTTCAAACCGAACCGACTCTCGTACCATTACCACAATGTGTTTGTGGTATGCTTGTTACTGTTTACACTGTTTGTACTTTTAACTGCTGCATACCATATCTTCCGATTTGGAGACACTCAGAAGCATTCCATGTACAGTTCAATCACTCTCACTGATGTCAACTCTTTTCCTGTGCAAGTGATCAATCCTGATTCTCCTATCGCCAATACTACCAATTCTTCTTGTACCTACTTCGATTGCTTCAATGTGTACCGTTGCGGGATACAAGGGAATAAGTTGCTAGTGTATGTCTACCCACCAAAGACATATATGGATTCATTTGACAGGCCCATTAGCAATCAAATGACAAAGGAGTTTTATCAAATTTTAAGTGCAATTGTATCTAGCAAATATTATACACCAAATCCTTATGAAGCATGTATATTTGTCCCTTCCATCGATACATTGAATCAAAATAGATTAAGGCTTCAGGAAGTCTCCCAGGCTTTAAGAGCTTTACCATTGTAAGTGTGATATGTTTACTTTTATCAGTATAGACAGAATAAATAAATAGTGACAAATCTTATACTTCATAGTTGGGAGAATGGGGAGAATCATTTGATATTCAACATGATTCCTGGAAGTGTTCCCGATTATAGCACTGTACTTGAAGTGCCAATTGGTAGAGCAATAATTGCTGGTGCAGGTCTGTCAACATTATCATACAGGGCTGGTTTTGATGTGAGCTTACCAGTCTATAGTCCTCTTGTTAATAATTTGAGGAAAAGGAGCAATAACACAAAGTACATGTTAATTTGTTTTAACTGTATGATTTTATAATTTTTTCATGTAATTCTAATTCATTCGATGCATATTTTTATGACAGGACATGGCTGGTGATATCATCACAAATTAATATCAATTCAGCCTTCGAGCAAGATTTAATGGAAGTTAAAACAATATCACCCAAGGATATTTTAATTCTAGGCCCATGTTTGCAATATAATCCTATGAATAGTACAATTAGGTGTGTGGGTGAAGATGTATACAAATATCCAGATGTTCTCCAGGTATGAATAATTATGAAGTAATATGTATATCATTCTCATTAAAATTCAGAGATGAAATTCTTTCATTTTGTTAAGACTGCAACATTTTGTCTGGTCCTCCGTGGTGCAAGACTTGCTCAAAGTACATTGTTGGAAGCAATGGCAGCTGGTTGCATACCCGTCGTTATAGCTGATTCTATTGTTATGCCCTTTTTTGATGTTATTGATTGGACAAGGTAATGACAGCGCATGATTGTAAATTCTGAATATTGGATTAATCTCTAATTTATTAATGCAGGGCAGCAATATTTGTTCGTGAGGTGGACGTATTGTTAGTTGTACCAATGTTGAAGAAGATTTCTCAACCGAGGATTATTGAATTACAAGAGCAAGGTTCATGGCTGTATGACAAGTACTTTAAATCTGTAGAAACTATTACGGAAGCTACTTTGGAAATTTTAGCAGATAGAGTATTTCCACATCTTGCTAAAGGCTCTATATTTTGGAACGAGCCACCGCACAGAGTGAGCCTTATACCTCTGAATGTTACCTTCAGAGTTGTTTACATATTCATATTATTCTAATTTATAGGATCATGTGTCGCCACTGTTTCTACCTGTTACCGCGCCGAAAACACGAGGCTTTACAGCGGTTGTCTTGACGTACGACCGATTGGAATTATTGTTCCTTTTAATCAACAAACTTGTTAAAGTGCCAAGCTTATCAAAAGTCTTGGTGATCTGGAACAACCAGCATAAGGATCCTCCGCACTGTAAGATACAGTCTAGAATTTAATGCTTTAGCCAAAAACATGTCATTAATAAATGTTTGGACCGTTTCACTTTCACAGCATCACGATGGCCAAAATTAAGCAAACCTCTAAAAGTTATACAGACTAAAGAGAATAAGCTATCTAATCGTTTTTATCCTTATGACGAGATTGAAACAGAAGCGGTCTTGTCAATAGACGATGATATTATAATGTTGACCGCTGATGAAGTAGAGTTTGCTTATGAGGTATTAGCACTGTCTAAACTAGACTTTTCTAAATGTCAATTTATTTACTTTTCTTATTAAACATTATATAATATGTGGCAGGTATGGCGCGAATTCCCAGATCGCATCGTTGGTTTCCCATCACGTATTCATATGTGGGACAATATAACAAATTGTTGGAAATATGAGAGTGAATGGACGAACAGTATTTCGATGGTTCTAACAGGAGCAGCATTCCACCATAAAGTATGAGAAGCTTCCGTTACTATTCTGTGCATTATGTTAATTTTTGCTTTCTTTTCATTTCAGAAGTTAAGAACCATATTAACCCATAACACTTTCGAAAACCACTATGAATCCATTTCCCGAAATTCCCACCATGCAATTTCATAAATGATAAGTTATAAAACATTATTTATACTTAAGTGGCGGACTCGTGTCGAAATCAAAGTCATACACATACTTTTGTATGTTTCAGTATTGGAATTACATGTATACTACAGCTATGCCAGGGGATATAAAGGAATGGGTGGACGAACACATGAATTGCGAGGACATAGCTATGAACTTTTTGGTGGCAAACGTTACAGGAAAGGCTCCCATAAAAGTAACCCCGAAAAAGAAATTTCGATGTCCAGAGTGCACGAATACCGAAATGCTTTCAGCCGATTTGACACATATGGTGGAACGCACTCAGTGCATTAACAAGTTTTCTTCCATTTATGGAACAATGCCACTACAATCTGTTGAATTTCGTGCCGATCCCGTCCTCTTTAAAGATGTATTTCCAGAGAAACTCAAGAGGTTTAATGACATTGGCAGCTTGTAAATACAAAATACATGACAGGAAAGGTAAATATCCCTAGTTATTATCAAACTATTATTTAACATAAATTGTATAAAATTGTACAAAGTGGTTTTTATACATCATTTATCCGAGCTAAACATAGCTGTATTGTTATCACTTATACGATATGTAAATAAAGTCTATCAGATTATTTTCTGATAATTGTTTATAAGACGCATTATTATTCGAATACTTTCCTTTGAATCAATGCTATGGCGGTTCTGTATTTACCTTGCATTCAGGTAGCTTAAAACAAATGCCCTCCACGATTGCTTTCGTGCCGACATCCTCGGATGGTAGAACAGACATATGACTCTAAAACACGTGGACTTGAGATACAATTGCTAGAAAAAATCACCTTTACACAAGATGAGGCAAATGTATACACGTACTACTGCTTTCTTTTCAGAAGAATTCATGTAGCCTACTATCATAGAATTTGTAGAATGACTCCACAGGAAATCTCCGATGCGATCCTGCGGCGAATATCGGATAACTATAACACCTCCAAGTTTTTGCTCAAGTCCATCAAGGAACTTTGAATCTGGAAAATGTTTGCTCTGTTTAAATCATTCAATGGATCCTGAACCATTTCCAAAAATATCAATAACTACAAATTACGAATTTTCACCAATAAATCCAGACTTCATAGTGTGATGTAAACTAGTTGTTGGACAATCAGTGTTAGCAATAGCTTCGGCAACTGTTCGTGCCAGTGATGTTCTAATGAGGTGTTCCCCACATCCCGATGAACTTGCTCCAACAGAAACCTTGTCTTTGTAGGCCCATGCACCACATCCCCAAACACCAGCCTGAGTAAGTTGTGATTAGTAATCCTTACTATGTATAATCTATACAAAATTAAAATACCTGGCCAACTCTTCCTGGGTATTTGAGGATGACACCTCCACTTGAACAGGCTGAGGCAATATTCCCAAGTCGATCCACGCATATTGCTCCAATAGTATCCAATCTTTTCTTTGCAATCTACAATGCATAGATTTGTGAGTAGACTATAATTTACTAAACAAAGAAGATATGACTCCATAAACAGAATTTACCTTACTGACTTCTGCACTGGATGATTCTATTTTTCTTTTGTACCTTGTGTAAACTTTATATGCTTTTGCTAAAAATATTCGATCGTAAAAGATAATACACATTTATTCTATATTCATTATCATTGAGAAATTCTTTCATTTACATACTTGAAATTAATTCCTCTGGTGGTAACGTCTCTATTCCCATTTCTTGCGCCCAAATATTTGCTCCGTTGCCAACTAGGAAACTAATATTGCATAGTTGAGATTTGAAACTGAATCCTTCAATAACATTGTAAACTTAGCTACCTTGGTGGTATACGACCATATGCGATTTTAATAGATTGATGTTCGCATAATCGCTTTGCTAGTAAGACAGGATTCTTTATTCCACTAACTGCTCCTACTGCACCAAATTGTAAATTGGTGCCATCCATCACACTGGCATCGCATTCGACTGTGCCTTCTAATGTTAGATTGGAACCAAGTCCAGCATTTGTCAATGGAGAATCCTCCAATACTATTGCTGCTTCAACCGCTGCATCGCATGCACTTCCACCAGCTTTTAAGCTTTGAGTGCCCTGAAGAAAAATGTTTTATATGCGACCATAATTAAGAATTGAAATAAACAGTGAAGGGATAACTTACTGCCCTACATGCTTCTCGACAGAGACTTTGATATTTTTCTTTAAGAGCCTTTGCATGCTGACCAGCCCCTAATATAGAACGAAACAACAATTAACAATAATTATGTCTAATAAAAGTCATAAGGTAGTCTGAAATTATTCATGATGACGTACCGACGTGTACGGCAATAAATCCTTGATTATCACTCATCATGATGAAAGATTATTAATACGTTTTATTTGAATTGTGTCTAAATTAATAATCACTTGGAAATTCATTTCCTTGTATTTGCAAACGATTGATACATGCCGGCTACATGTATTGTCTATTAATCACTAAGTCTTTAAATCACATACACTTATTCGTAGACATTTATGCACAAAGAACTTTCTTTACTTATTCCCACTTAGTTTTAATATAAACCAATCACAAAATGAATTAATATGATAGATCCAACAACGATACAAGAGTGAACTTTTGTGATTATTGTTGTATGTACATACTATGGTGGTTGTCTTTTACTTGGCGCCGTTGGCGCTTCAGAAACAGGAAATGGGATACAGCGCTACCCTGTATTTTCCAATTAATAGTTCCAAAATAAAGTGGTTCAGATTTATCGAAAATAAACAAATAATATCATAAGACAATAAAAGAAGTGTATCATAAATTATCACACTTGTGTCTTGGAAAGTTATTAACTATGTGAATGTAAAATAGACAGCGACTGTCGACCAAGCGCGACTGCGCAATTCCAACAATCACGTCGTGCTAATTTGCTTTTGAAAGTTTCGCGTGGGAATATCTGCTAGAATGGCAGTTACTGGCAAAGAGCTTTACAATAAAATTCGGACACTATGTCCGGACCATTCGATCGGCGTTTCTACGGAAATGTTAGAGAAGATCTGCGAGGAACCGGCCGCACAACCGTTCCTCAAGTGGTTCTCGGAAAATATCTCCCAACGAAATGTGATCACAGATGAAGAGCTCCGAATGTAAGTCGCCGGTTGTCAATTACCTATTTCATATGATTCAACAATTAGGACTGAAACAATGCTGTATTTTATCCTTCGAGTTTATTATGACAATAGTCTCAGTGATGCATTAAATACATGGTTGTCATTCTAATCGTAATTCCCATTTTGATAACTCAACTACATCTTGATTGTTTTGTATTGTCAAGACAGCATAAGTCACAAAATACAGGCAAATGGTTGGAGGGAACGGCTCTGGATAATGCACTGGAGGAAGTTATCCAGGATTGTTCAGAACTCTCAAAGTTAATTCCGTTTGACCAAATAGCCATTGATGACTTACGAGCTGAATTTGAGATGGCTAAAGAATCTCAAATAGAGGATGAAAAATATGAGGAGACACTCCAACTTAATTTGCAAAAGCTCAAGTGAATAACTATTTGAATGTGTAGTTCTTTTCAAGTCATTCTCCTTTTTCTTTGTTTTTATTATGATACACTTTCAGAGCATTGGAAGTTAAATTAGACGAAAGCATTGAGGAAGAGCAGTCTTTGTTGGAGAAGGAACGGATTGAGACTGATAAAGCTTTTAAAGACTGTTCAGATGTGCTGGAGCAGTTTAATAAAGGAAACCAAATATTTTTGGATAATGTTGAAGGCCTCCTTGCAGTATACGCGTATGCCGCTGACAATGTAAGTTTATTTTACACTAATTTATCATATTTGCATCTAGCAAGAATCTGTTTCAGAGAGAACCTCATGTTATTTTAACACAAATGCCATTGGATTTATTTGTCAAGCAATTAGAACTATATAATAGTTACTTGGGTATGTATTTAAAGAGACAGTTTGGAATTGGTGATAAAAGTGAACAGGACATGGATTCAGATTATGTTTCCTTTGAATCCAAAGAGAAGCAAGCGAATCTCAAAGATTTCATGCTATGCAAGACAAAGTATATATTTCTGCCTGTTACGAATGATTATCCAAATCAATCTGTATAACTTGTACCATTTATTACTTTTCAGTTTAGCGACTGCTAATAAAAAGGAAATTTTGTGTAAAGTTTTTGATTCACATGTTGTAACTTCAATGTTACAATACGTGCAACACATATATAATGATGGTGATCCTCGGGTGCCCAGAGAATGTGAATTACAGTAAGCTTTACGCTAATTGAAAACTAGTATGAGTGACTATGAACAACATAAAATGTAGCCATTATGTAACCCAGAACAGAAATCCAAGAATTGATGGCACTACGAGACTCGTTAGAGGAGGATGTTAATTTATTACGGGAAGGACAATTAACTGATGCAGTGCAACATATCGCCGAGGTAGAGACAGCAGAAGCTTTGAGATACGTGGCGGAAACCAGGCTCGAAAGACGAAATACAACTCTCGAGAATATGAAAAATTTGCAAGTTCTTGCGAGGGAACAAGGTCACGTATACGCGGATCTACTTTGCATACTAATGGAAATACAATTTCGTCGGTTGAGGAGTGTCGGGGAATTCATTCCACTCGCCCGCCAGTATTTATCTACAGAATATTCTCTCTCGTCTGCCAGATGTGTTAGTGACATTTAATTACGAAGCGTTCTGGAAGAGATTGAGCACAATAACTAATTATGAAATACATTACAGGAAAGCATGAAACAACTTATAGAAGAGTACGGAAATGTAGTATCACAGTTATCGAAAGGCGCCAATTCGTTCAATAAATACTTTAGCTCATTAGTCTGTGGTGATGATACGCCCCAGGAAATTAATGATGTGCTGATAAAATATAACGAAGTACTAGCTAATAATAAGGAACATGAGCAAAAGAAGCTGGATTCTCTCTTCAGTACTAGAATCAATGCATTATTTGACATGCAAGTATCAATCACGAGTATTGTTGAATCCTCGATATTCAAGAATGTTATAAGGAAATCTTTGCAATTCAGGGAAGCTGATACTAATTCATATTATCGTGAAGAAATTCATCAAGGGCCCACACGCAGCTTGCAGTCCGTTCCGTATGAAATTCGTGTGAGATACGACGAGGCTTTTAATGCAGTTCAATCAGTGGAGTCAGAATTGAAGAAGATTAGAAATAGATTGAAAGAGCGAATGGTAGGACTTAAGAACACTTTACTAAATCTGATTCCATGTAAGATATTTTAAAACAAATCATCGATATTTTCAGAGAAGCGATACAGGCCTGGAGCGGGAAATCGAAATATTATGGCAAAGATTTTTAGCAGATCCACAAACACTGAAGGCAAACTACAGTGCTGCAAAAAAAAGAGCAGAGAAAACACACTTCGGAAATTCTTAAGTAAAAGAATAATTTGTGTGATTAACATGTAATAAAGAATACTGAAAAATTCTACCCTGTTCGAACATTTCTACAATATAATCTCCATGCGAAAAGTTCCAAACGTAAATCGATTGTGACGCAAACTTTTGCCGATTAGTGCAAGATGAGGTGCAAACGCGTACGTGTTCCTCGCTATGTTGTTTCATCATTAATTTATCTGAATCATAAGACTGAATGATTCGCACTCGTGATCTCGTGATGAAACAGCGTACGAGTGTGTACGCATGCCACATGGAGAGCGAGGTGTGCGGATTCTGGATTTGAGGCCATGCGCATGGCTTGTAAGAGATGACGTAGAGCCTGGCACGAACTCGAGAGTAACCTTGATCCGCAGATCTATCTCTCTCCCTTGATCTACCCATCTCTCTCTCTCGCCTCAACACGATTTCTACCTTAGAGTCCATGCAACACATTTAAAACGAAATCCTGACTACATAAACCACCGCATTAAATGACTAAATAAAACAATTGCCGAAGATCACAGTGGAACTTCGGGCGAATGCGAAAGAGCAAGCCATTTCGACTTTCCAGTGTTCCCGGGCAAAGACAGAGGATGCGGAAGGACCTTGGTGCCGTGACCGGCGAGAGAGAGAGACAAACTAGAAATAAGAAGAGGAGCGACGGTGCTGCGCCGGTATAGCTGTGGGAAAAGGGAGACGGAAACGACGTGTCGAGGGAAAGGGGGATACGGAACGGGGAAGTGGCGAGGGTATTATCGATTCGCCAGGGCTCGTCGAGTTAACGGTTTGTTTACACGAGCGTGGGGACGGTGCGCATGCGTCGCGCGGCCAAAACAATAATAACAGAGTAGCAAAAAGTTCATGGCTGGCGGACGTGCGGTCGTTCGTTTCAACCGCCGCATCGTTATCGGTTCGAAATATCAGCGTGCAGGAATCCACGCACGAACCAACAAACGCAGCCAGACTCGTTCAGCCTGTTCAAGCTTCGAAACAGTGAGGGGACAGCCAAGACTGTCGGCTTTCAGGCCTGCCTCGCCGCACACCGGAGGTATTCTCGGTGACCATACGCCGTTTCGTGTTACACGCGCTCTTCTCGCCGTCCTGGAATGTGCTCTCGAGTGTGCGAGTCATTCGCTTGCCGAAACGGAGCGTGAACGCGCTGCGGGAGTGTTGGAAAGTATCTCAAATAGGCCGCGGGGTCATTCCTCAAGAGGTTGACGGAGCCTCCTTCTCCGGGGGAAGATCGGCCCAGACGAAAACAAAGCCGAGCTGCTGGCACTGGCTCTCAGGGAGGGGGGAGACGCAGGAAGGACGATTCAACTGGAACATATACACAGTCGACCAGTGTGTACACACGGCCGCGCACGCAGGCATGTGTCAGTGAATATTTACCTGCTCTGAAGCACAGAGGAAAACAGTGAGAGAAGAAGACAGACGTCGAAGGGAAGAAGAGAGACAAAGAGGAGGTGCGCGCGTGTACGTCAAGTGGATTGCATGCGTGGAGGAGAGCGCAAGTGTGTAGAAGCAAGCGAGTGCATTCATTCAATTCCTGAAGTGGCAGTGTGTGGGTTTCGCAGAGGCTCGTCGTTGGTAGCGAAGAATTGGCAGAAAGTTGAGAGAGTGCCGGAGGGGCAAACGTAGAGCGGCGATTCGAGGAGGAGGAGGAGGACGACCGGAGCACGAAAGGAAGGTATCACGCGTATTTACCCAGTGAATCACGCGTCCCGTGCGATTACAAGAGAGGCGGGCTGCTGCCTCTAGTGCGGCAGTGTGCGTGGCACCGTCTATGTTTACGCGAGCGCCCACACAGGCACGGCCTCCTCGCCTCCAACGGAACGGCGTGCGCGAAGAAAGACACACGGTCAGTCTGAGAAATATCTCGTGCACGGTCACATCGGCCCCGGAGAGGGGACACGCCGAGGAGACGGGCAGCAAACAGTGGGAGAGAAAGAGGGAGCGAGAGCCTGAGCGGGAGAGAGTGAGAGAGGACAACAACACATCCGCCGAGCACGGCTCTATTGTGCTCGCCGCCGCCGCCGCCGCTGCCGCCGCTGTTCGCTCGCATCGTATACGTGGAACTGTAAACACCAGCAGACCGGTGGCCGACTTCTTCTGGTGGAGTTCGGTGCACAAGCAGGAAGAAAGCAAGATGCCGAGCGCCGAGGAAACTACTTATCTCATCGAGGTGATGCCTGACACGACGCAGGATTTCCTATCCCGGGATGTGGACCTTCTGGTCTCGCAGATCAAGGAAAACCTACGACTGTCGACGTTGAAGGCGAAGTCAAGCATAAGTCACAAGAACAGACCCTCGCCTTACCGGATACCCTCGAGGTCCTGGGCAGATCCGAGTAGCTGCGACATGTGCGGACTAAGGAACGCCTCTGGTCACGAACACCGTCATCACATCGGTCATCATCACAAGAGACCGAGCGCAAGGGAAGACGACGACCCGTACGAGCTTCTCCAGGAACTCCTGAGGGAAGGGGGTCTCATCAAGGAGGCGGTCAAGAGACTGCAAGCGAATCTCGACCGGCTGGAGAACTCCGAGGGGGAGGAGGAGGAAGACGAGCGGACGAGTGTGTACAGACGGAAACCTTATTTTTATGACTCAGAGGATGAACCGTTGCCACCTGTATACGAGCCGCTGGAGCTGTGAGGTTGAAATGGCTGCTTCTCGTCGAGAACAGGCGAATCAACACCGCCCACCGGCTGAAAGTGCGATATTTGGAATGAGCCAGTGATGAGTATCGGCGACAAGGATTGCATCGTTTCGCTGAGCCACAGTGGTTTACCGGACTCATCCAATAATAATGAGCCGCTTTCTTTGGACCGCTTGCGCGAAAATGATGGGTGTAATATATATATATGTGTATTACGGTGGGAATAGGTGTGCGTGGCCCGAGGAAAGTCGCCCGGGCCGACAAGCGTAACAAGACAAGAACTCGCCCTACATGGCCGTGTTTGTAAATATGGTGTGTTGTTATTCAAGGCAGTTTCACGCGACTTCACGCTCTCGACGAGTTCGTGAAACCTCGGCAATGTTCGTCGCTGTATCGACGATCGCGAGAGGGCTTACGTGGAGGACTGATGGCCGCCTGAATGTGGGCTCGAGCTGAATTCGCAAGAGGGGCCTGTTCTCCATTGCCCGATGTTCCACCACGCAATCTCAATATAACACGTCGCACTCGAGAACATTCGGAGGACCGCGGGGATACTTGTTTCTCCAACTGATGATGAATTCGGAGATACCTATCATCGATGAGAGGCGTCATCAGAATGTGAATGACCGACGGCCCGCGTAACTTAGTCATTCCGTCTCGTGTTTTTCCTAGGCAGTTGCGATGACAGTACAATCAGATTATTTTCGCCGCCGCCCGGCGCAAAGCCGCGCGCGCGGCTCATTCGATTTCTCCTGAATCACGGACTCCGTAAACTTCCGAGAACTTGGATCGTTTCCGTTCAGTTATACTATAGAAAACTTTCCTAACGAATTGAGAGAGCACTTAGCAAGAGCGCGCACGTATACACGGCAGTGAGAGCATCTTGTTATAATATAAGCTACCTACGTCCTCGATTGGGTCCGCACTGTTCCTTATCTAGCATCATCAGTGATCCTATTTCGCTGTGCAGCAATATCGCTATGGACATTTTGCGACAATCCTTACAGTTGGTCGACGTGACACGCACGTGTATGTGGGAACGGCGTTCGCGCGTGAAAGTGCCCCAGGAGCTTACTCACGACGGAAAGACAGTGATCTCATTTATTTTTTCATATCACGCGCAACGAACAAGAACGACTTGTAGCCGGCCGGAATGATTGGAGCGAATGCGAACGGTTGAATGAACGGTAGAGCGAGCCAGCGAAAGAAAGAGATAGTAGATAGTGAGAAGGAAAGCGAAATTTGTTAATAGCTAATTATGTAGTTTCCGTTGAGTTCCATGATCGCGCGTACCAGTCGCGCTCTTTCATGTAATGGAGTATTAGTAAGAGAAAGGTGTATCAAAGAAGTATGTAGGTAACGTTCGCGCTGCTGTTGCTGCTGCTATAGCAGTTCCAGGAAAGGGCAAAAGAGAATGAGAGAATGAAAAGGAGCGAGCGGGCGCGCGGGCTTGTATATTGACACATAGCTTTACATTTTCGCTGTGCATGTTTTAGTGCATAGTTATTTATCACTTAACGATCCACTAGGATAATAATGTCAATGAAAAATGCTCTGCACTCGCGTGGTGTGAATTTAAAAAAAACACACAAGCACGCACCAACTCCTGACTAGCGATGCAGTGCTGGTCCTGCTGTTTCTTTTGCGGCGATAGAGGATGCACGAGTAGAACGCGTATCCCCTTGTAACGGAAACCAATTGGATGGACTTCTAGCGTCGTCGTTACTGGCATCACGGATGCGATGGTATAGAAAGACGCACGTACAAACCTGTGTCACTGTTCTAACCGGGCTTCTAAGATTAGCCGATAATTAACGTATACCCACGTTAGAATCTCATCCCTCCGATTGGTACGTATGCCCTATTTTGCGTCCCGGTCTGCTCTGCAGTCGTTTCGTCTGATTTTCTACCTTTACGTTGCGCTTAATGAACGTGTATACGTAGGAGAGAATTACCCAGTGTGCGTGTTGCGTGCGTAAAACGAAAGCAGTGTGCGCGAGTGCGAGGACAGTGTCAGATTTTTTTTTCTATGAAAGAGAGATGGAGATCGATCCTTTTTTTTAAGTTCGTCGTTAAAACGTGGACTAAGGAAACTATATCTCGTTGTGATCGTCGGGCCTGTATGCCCGACAAATCTTAATTATAAATAAAGAAGTTAAAAGTTTCAATGCAACCTCGGCTGCTTCTTTCCTCCACTTATCCCCTACTCCATCGGCATTCGAAAACTGGCCTACACAATTCCCGGATGAAGTTCGTACGGCCGGCGTGCCAATATTTAGAAAGATTGTTTTAGATTTCCGCTAAAAATACTGCATTGGCCCGCGTTACATAAAAGGCCGGAGCCTTGGGCGATTGTAAATTAAACGTCAACTTAGTTGCGCTGGTGTTTGCGTGTTGACAGAAACTTCAACTTTACTTGCGACGTCTTAATACCTCCTCATGGTTACCATTATATAACTAGCTACTTCAAGAAAGCAGCGCAGAAATTAGACTCGAATTCCCGTCCAGTTTCTTCTAGCGAGCACACCAGAAGGCTGCGAGGTGGAACGGGAACACCGGAGGAAGAAAGGCGAAGTTATGTCCCAATTTCTTCAAGGACGTTTATTATAGTTTCTACGCTTATACTATCCAACAGGATCCTGTCCCGCAACGAACGTACTATTCCTACGCGATTTATGTTTTTCCTCGTCAGGGCTATTTCTCAGGAGAGATGACTGGCCATTGGTTCCGAGATATAACCGAATAAACAAGTAATATGGGTGTGAATATTCTCCGTTATCTACGCGCCACAAGCCTATACCTATCATCCATTTATCGCGAAATTTTCGTAGCTCACGTACGCAGAAATTGCTGAATTAGCGAGCGCGTCCTTCGCACCATGTCGTAATGTCACGCAACACGTAATCAGCGCAAAGTAGCTCCTTATGTAATTAGGTCGAGACTAGTTAGCTCCCGAAAATTTATCACTCTGTGAGAGATAATATCCCCTTGGGGGGTGCCGGGCAGTGCGCCGGATGAAAGAAAGTTCCAGTCTAGAGGGAAAAATACACAATACCTATGTACACATACGCATGTCAGCCTCCTATATTGTAATCAACGTCAGAGCAGCAGCAATTAAACGTGCGTCACTTGCCCGGCTGATTCTGAGCGGCCCCCATTTCGCACGTAGGAAAATGATCTAGAACTTTTAATAATACCCGCCCGCTCGCCGCGAATGGCAAGAGTTACCGAATCGCCGGACACTGTGTATCGCATGTATTTATCATGTCATAGTTACACAAGATAACTCTCGGCCACATGTCGATATCGGCGATCCCAGGCCGTTTAAATAGGTGCTGTGTCTCTCTGTTGATATTGCGTCATCGCCCGGGAATAGGACGATAACGATTCCCAGTGCGCGTTTCTCTTCCCTGCAACTCACAACTGGCGCAGCGACGCATTATAAATAGGGGGATTTGTAAAATCGGCCGTTTACTAAATTGTATTGGCTATAAATACCGAACGGCTCAGCGCGCGGACAAATGACAACATGCGAGCCGTAAGGTCAAATGGCCTCCCTTCGCTCTCCCTGCTCCACACTGTCGTGCTATCTTGCCAGCATGAGAAATAGGTATCTTATAGTCAAGCGTATTTCAGAAGGCAGATTACAACGGGCAATATCGCATGTGCCTGACATTGAACATCATACTTTTCGTATTCCTTACTACGGCGCACACATTGCCCCGCTTGATTCGTGTACGAGCCTCCTCTCTCTCCTCCTCTCAGTTTCAGGGATGTTTGTCGACGAATAGACGTAATATGTCGTACGTATCAATCTCCTCCACGGGAATCATCGATTTATCGCTGTTAGAGGCAGTGACGTTGCAGTTGTACTGTCTGTAAACAAGCGGCCGCTCTATGTATAGTGGCGAGCGCGCACGGTTGACCTTATCTGTGTATTGACACAGATTTCAACACGAGGTGGCAAGTGATATGACCTAATTGCACATTGTCACCGCGTGCATGCATATACGTATACGCGCATTGTTGGCAAACAGCGGAGATCGCCACGTATGAATGGGAAAAGCGGCGATTTTCAATGAAGCCTGCATATACTCTCGTAATAATGATAAAAGCAGTTGGTGTATCCTCGCCCTTTAATTTCGCAATGATGAGATAAACGAGTACGTGAAACCGAGAATCAATCAGTGTTGCTCGATTGCTTGCATATGGAATCTTTTCATAAGAGGTTTCGGAAGTGAAGAATTGATAAGGCGTGTCCTGTTATCGGGAAAGTTGAGTGGACATGAATAAAGTAGCCGGTGGTTATGTCAAGTTGATTCCATTGTACCGCAAAGTAATCACGTGATTCCACGGCGATCGTTGGAGCAGCGTCGTTGGAGAGATAACGAAAGTATCCGTTGTCCGCTGGAATATTGGCAGTGAAAAAAAAAGGAGCAGTTGGACGGAGGCGGTGACGCGGGTGTGACAGAGCGTGCTGCATATTCAGTAGTTGGGTGCGAGACGCAACCTTAGCATCGCGCGACAGGGAATACGGGATATCTTGACGGAGAGCGTGGAGAGCAGGTTATTCGCACTCGAGTATAGTGTCTTACCAATATGGCTGACGTTCACTCGGCGAGCGCGTATGTATATCAGATTTGCCACTCACGCCTGTCCTTTGTGTCATTGCCCTCCGTGGAAAAAGTAGGTCCTCCAATCGCCGTTGCCCCGAGCATTAGGCATTATTTTGGGAATTTCGGAACCGTTCCGAACAGACCGCGCCTTGCGTCACCCAACGCCGCTTTGTAATAATAGTTCGCCGTCTCTTTGTGCTCCTCCAATCTGAACATATTGTGCTCAAGCCGAAAACTTGACCAATCGCCGCTCCACATAGTCAGCAATACTACTGAACTGATCGATAAAGTGTAATGTTTTGTTATCCGTCCTGCGAATGTGGGAATGCGATTCGCTGAGCGTTTGGGGTTACTTTGCGATTTTAGGTTATATTGACATCGTCATATGCCTATCGTTGCCTGCACTGCTGCAAGGTGCTCGATCAGTTTCTGTCGATCAAGTATTCAACTTGTCTCTCAGTTTTCCCCAATGCTCGCCGATCAAGCATGCTGTAGTTTCCAATTTCGCTGATCTCGTTTTTCACGAGCCTTCGCCGGTACTTTTCCATGCGCGAACAGCGCATCGTAAGCAGCTTTAGCAAGCTAATTGCCATACGAATTTGGCGACTTTTTTGTTACAGCAGCGTCGAAATCGAAGTCCGCTTGAGTGTGCCTTGTGATTAATCAGTGAATGCTCTTTGTTCTGTATAAATGTGTGTACTATACGACCAACTTTCATTTGCCAATGTCTTTCATCGTGTGTCTCTCATCAACATGTATCATGTATGTTTATTGGTGAAATAAAGTCATACAGACCCCGAATAGCAGTTGTGCTCCTTATCAGTCGTTTATAAGGAACAAATAAACTGATTAAGTATCAGATTGCCTTGTTTTCGATTTTGGCTGGGCCTCCCATTGATATTTATGCTTCGAAAACTTGTCAGAACATAACAGGCGAATAAATCCTCAATGAAAAGAAGAAAGAACTCGCCACACTTGGGAATTACGAAACTCATATCGATCTGGAATTTGCACCTTTGCCAACTTATCTATGCGCCCCAATAAATCAATCTCGTAATAAGAACCTTGTTGTTATTGATTATTATCGGAGACTCAAATTAGAATATCTTGTATCTCGCCGAGTAAGCCAGCCCCTATTGTCCTTCAGCCGAATAGAGCTGTGTACACAACACCTTCGTATTTTTCCAAGACTTGATAATGTCTCTATTTCACGTGCCTATAGATTCCCCATTATTACGTACGTTTGGAATCCGCTTGAATGGCTGTCAAGAGCAGAGGGTGTGCGTTTTACGATAATGACATATTATCCAGCCGATCTAATTGTACTTCGAATCCAGCCAGATACTAGGAAGAGATAAATTATTTCAAAGCACACCTATGGCGTACTAGATTCTTCATTCTTACCTGTTAATCGAGCGTTCTACGAAAACAGAGAAACTGGTTCGTACTACTTTGTACGACGTGGCTCTAGGCAAACATAACTGTTTGGAAACTTTACGTTACGTTGCTCTTATCACTCTTTACCTATGGCTTTACGCCTTCCCGCTAACGACCAAGATACACTGAGTTAAAAGGCGAGGATGCTTTTCATCTTCGCTTTCGCCAGAATATCTTGAAACTCTAGTCATTCAAATTCTCGGTATAGTTATGCTTATGATCGTATGGTTTTTGGCTATACAAAGAATAACTTATGAATCCTCGCATAAATGAGGCTTGCAAAGCCTCTTGCACTTTCTTCTGTAGGTCGAATCCTTAATGAAACAGACTATTAGCTAACTAATGCTGGCGCACGCATCTGTCTCGAGTTATGGCCTGTCCTGAATTTATAATCGCGTGTAAACCCGCTCGAAGCAGGTGAACGATATTCACAACTGGTTGTACGAAGCACATCGAACAAAAAGACACTCTGCTATGAATACCTGAATTTCAACGAACAAAAACTTAAGTTGCATCGAATGCATAACAATCAAGATTGCTGCGTACAAGTTTCCTATTGTACTAAAGGATATTAATTTTATTTGTTGTATAGTAGATTTTGAGAATAAAGTTAGTTGTATGCCAACTATTACATTACATTAGTCAGCAGGTGCGGCAGATGGTAATCATAGCGGATACACTTTCTTTTTAGAAAGCAACATCCTAATGATATCGTGCGATCGGTACAACGAGAGTATTACTCACGCGCGTCCAAATTATGGTTTCGCTTTGGATGACTCAGTCACCAGTCAACTAAGGTGCGCTAATGCCGGGGCAATAAATCAACAGATACAAACACGCACACGAGTTTTGTATTGTATAGCCCTTCGATTGTATTCAACAAATCCATCATTGATCAACTTTGTATATTATCAGTAGACACATCGCTTTGTGTTTTATCATTTTGATAATACCTGTATATTTATATAGTAGTTGTGAACTAGAAATAATTAATAATTTGTCATTTCCAGAGGTACAATGGCGTCCCATTTCGTGCGAGGCGGTCACACTTTCAAAGTGCCGATGTCTCTTTTTCGAGATAATCGCCATCGACTGGTAGCAAGCCTGACAGCAGTTCCTGGCGAGGGTAGCTTCGTTATCCTTCAAGGTGGCACGGAGGTCCCTTTCAATGACACCGACATTAACTGGCCCTTCCGACAGGTGCGTGTTCATGGCAGACTACAATGTAGTCAGGTGAAAGTATCCCAACAAAATGTATGTCTGAAATTGGATCGTCTGTTCGCAGGAATCCTTTTTCCAATGGTGCTTTGGCGTTGAGGAGCCAGGATGTTATGGTGCTTTGAATGTCGCCACTGGTACTTCGATTCTTTTTGTACCACGGCTTCCGGCAGAATATGCTATTTGGGAGGGTAAATTACACACGCTCGATGATTTCAAGAAGAGGTATGCTGTTGATGAAGTCTACTATACCGATGAAATAGCCGAGGTCTTGAAAGAGAAGAAATGCTCTCTTTTACTTACCCTGGTAAGCACGCTTCAGGACACATTGGAAGCACGGGTCACATGCTCGGGATTACGGTGCTAGTTTATAATATAATCGAACGCGACCCACGTGAACTTTCCAGGCACGTGGGATTAGAAATTGATGACGTAAAGCCATTGATTCATTTCCGAGTGCGCGACTCTGGGGCAACAAGCTTTCTCTAATCAAGTTGGGAAATTACGCAAGATCACTTTTACCCTGACCCGAGTGTGTTCCCAAATTATTAGAGATACACAAGATTCTACAAACATGCCTTGTTGTTTGCTTTCTGTATTATAGAACGGTAGGAACAGCGATAGCGGTCTGGTGACACAAGAAGCCGTCTTCGATGGCATTGGACAGTGAGTATTATCTATCGGATATCCTTGAACGCTTGTCTTACATATACGAACTGCTCTTGAACTATGAACTGATTTTCCTACTACGCCATAACAGTCGATTAAATGTAATCCGCGAATGTAACACCTTTTTTCCTTTACTTTACTCGAATCATGCTAAATGACGTATTTGTCTTCCTTGTTCTTCTAGATTTACTGTTAACAACAGTGCGCTGTATCCGGTAATATGCGAGTGGTGAGTATCGAAGGTAAGTCACGGATATTTATAGTTGTAGCGCGCAAGATTCACGCATGAGAACATCGCTGGTGGCGTGGCAGTCGATTTCTACTAGCATTAGCTGGAATAAGAACCTTATCTTTCATTCATATTGAAGTGGTAATTCTAGTTTACGTGTAAGAGCATTTAAGGAGATTTGTAAATGCATAATACAAGAAAGCGAATAATTATTCAAATAGCGGAAGCGAAGAGGGCGTCAATGAGTAATTCCAAGAGGCTCAGCGACGCAGATCCAACTCATTTGGAGTGCGCGCAGCAACTGAGGAAGGGATTGGCTCCGCCGAGCGGCGCAGGCTCTTGCGAATCTCCACCACTGACCTACCTGCGTGTTATTGGTGCGCGTAGCCTTGCCAGCCGCTCTTGATTTGAATTTGCCGTAGGTCAGGCGCGAGACGGAACAATAGATAAAAGTTAACTAGAAGAAATATAACGGGGATTTTTTCGTATCTAATTTTGTTTAAAAAGAATTTAGTATAATTTACTGTAATAATAGTAATAATAGAATCAACTGCCACCTTACGACTGACTTCTCAGTGTAATAAAAAACGAAAGAAGTGAAGGAACGACAAATTCACAGTAACAAAACTAGTTTACACAACTATAAATATTCATGATCAATGATTCTCTGTCTGTCACCCGTTCCTGTCACACTGTCACTTTCGTCTTACACGTCCATTCACGCCTCTTAATGACGCCACATGGGATTAAGGTAAAATCAAGCGTAGGCCGTGGAAAGTGCCGTGTCCCACTTGAAATTTCGGTCAAGTTGTTGAAATGCAGAAGCTAAAATTATAGTACAAGTCAAACGAGAGCACAATACAGTGTGCAATTTCGTATTCTAGGATTTAGGAAAGGTAAACAATAATTCGTGCGGGTCCAACGACCTAATAAAAATATCGTAAGTCGCACGTCTCTACTTAGATGCTGGCGTTCGGCCATGTAGTTGGGAAATTAGTCTCACTCGTCTCGATACGACCCAACATTTTCCTGGCACGACTGAAAAACCGGTGGATCACCTCTAATACTGGAAACGATCGATTGCCGCGTACTCTTGGCCAAACTAGTATTATCGTCCAGGATGGTTTAAGCATCCAGGAACTTCCGTCGGCTGTGAAGAGGGTCGGCGATTTGGGAGAACTATGCACCGACAGGAAAAAACCAGGCTTGTCTGTCGTAGGAAAACAATCAATTTCAACATCTAATATAAAAAAGAGACAATTTTCACTCCGGAGAAACGACAGAAATATTTCGAGCGATATGAAAGATAACTATATAAAACAACCTCAAAGAATCGATATAGAAACTGAAGAGGGAACAGCAGTATTATTCAGTCCAAATGTGGATACCTTGAAGCAAGCTGCCAGTGATAGTAATACAGAAAGTCCTCCGAAGTCCTGCAGTACTGCGAAGAGGATTTATTCGTTCCTCGAAGCGAAGATCGTTCAAGAGGAAAATTCGAAGTTAGCTCTCGAAGGTTTAAGGAAGATCGTCGATTTGGAGAACAGTTGGAGAGCAGATTACGAATCCCGGAAGTTCCGAAGGAACAGGAACGTCCATACGGATGTAGTTAACAGAGACATAGTACTGAAACAATTGGTCCAATATGTCACCAGAAGTCAGGACAGTGAACTAATAGTAGAAGGATTGTTAATCCTGAAGAAGGATAGATTCAGTCTACCAAGGAATGAATACCGTGACTGGATGTGCGACGAAGCGATCAGTCGTGCCGTTGACGGGGAGTTCACCCTTCAACAACTCACCCGAATCGTCCAGATTCTCTCGTCATACAAACACCCCAGGTATTATGGTTCCGTCGACTTGCTGTGGGCGTCGATCCTCTCCAAACAACAGGACATCGATGCGAGTTCGATCGTAGCCCTCTTCAAGATACTAAAACATTTTTCGGAGAGCAGAAGCATGATGCAGGCGACCCTCGAAAAGAAATTAGAGGGATGCTGGAAGCAGTTAACCGGCTCTCAGATAGCCGACATACTTAGTTGCTTTCACGACAGCGTTTCAGCTAAGAATTGCCTGGCTCAAGCGAGCAAGTGGGCAAATACGAATCTCACGCACTTCAACGAGAAGGATCTCGTTAATTTCGTGCACAGTTTGAACTCGAAGCGCTACATCGACGACACGATAGAGAAGAGCCTCGAAAACTACTTCCAGAAGAAGAGTTACGGAATGAAGGAGCCAAATTTGGTGGCTGCTATCGGCACCTACTTAAGAAACATGCAAACGAGAAACCCTCTGGTTCTCGCCGAGTGCAGCGAGTACTTCATACAGCACGGCACTGAAATTCCACCGCACTTGCTCTCGCCGATCCTTACATCTTTCGGGATGTTGAATCTGCCACCCGCGCGTCCTATTGAATTCTGGAAAGCTTTCGTCGATGTTGTGACCGTGAAGTTCACGGAACTGAGGCCGAATGATTTACTAGACATTTTACTGTCCTGTGCCTATCTTGAGAAATACTTTATCGATTTCTCTAGTAAAATCTTTACATCGCACTTCCTCAATAGGATTCGTTTTAGGAGAAGTTCGAGTTTCGCTCAGCATATACAAATTAAATTACAACTGCTCGATACTGCCATGTCCTTGGAGTGCGAGGATTATTTGGGACCACGTGTGCCTGATCAAAAAATTCGCAAGCCTTTATTTCCCGATCGTAGAGTGAAAAAAATCGTCGATGCAACTTTTGAATCACTGGCACACGTCGCAGGTGGTGAGAAGCGATTGAGCAGGAATGTGGTGCTGAGTCAATTGCCACTGATCGATTTCTACATACTCGACATGGTGCTGCACTCGCCGAGCACGTCATCTTCGATTTTTAATTTGTCCTCGTCCGAGAATAAAAATCAGAACGTCGTCGTCTTCGTTCACCTACCTGAACATTACTGTAGAGGTACTCGAAAACTCATAGGACCGCAAATAATGAAACGCAGGCACATACGAAAGCTTGGTTTCCGGCTGGCAACTATAAATCATGACGATGTGAAACCACTGCTGAATCACTCAGAGAAATTGTTACCGTACTTGTCCGATTGCCTGCAATCCGCTGAAGATGCTTTGTAATTCGAAAATTGTCCAGTATTTGTATTCCCTTTACGAAATAAATTCCTCGTCATGTGCATCATCGATGTTTTTCCAAATTCAATTAAGATTAAAGTAAATAGAAATGTAATTATATTAAGTAATTAATTTTAGCCGAGTAATCAAGAGCCAGCAAGAAATCGAGGTGCTGCGCTATGTGGTGAAAATAAGCTCGGAAGCTCACAGAAGTGTAATGCGTACAGTGAAACCAGGACTCGCTGAATTCCAAGCGGAAGCTGAATTCATGCGATATGTCTACGCTGTTGGAGGTTGCAGACACGTTTCTTACACTTGCATTTGTGGCTCCGGTCACAACGCGTCCATTCTTCATTACGGTCATGCTGGCGCACCGAATAATCGAGTGATCCATGAAGGTGACATGTGGTGAGTTTCTTTATACAATAAAACATTAAACAAATAAAACAATACTAATAATTCGAATTTTTTTTCAGCCTCTTCGACATGGGTGGAAATTATTGTGGATACGCAGCGGATATAACTTGCAGTTTTCCAGCGAACGGAAGATTTACGGAGAACCAAAAGTTTATTTACAATGCTGTTTTAGCAGCGCGTGATGCTGTGATGAATGCAATGAAACCAGGTGTCACTTGGACAGACATGCATCTTCTGGCAAACAAGACTATGCTTGCCGCTTTAAAAGAGGGTGGATTACTGGTTGGAGATGTGGAGGAGATGATCGCCGCTGGACTGAACGAGGTCTTCCAACCCCATGGACTTGGACATTTAATGGGATTGGACGTCCACGATGTCGGAGGATACCTCGAGGGTCATCCTGAACGCTCCACTGCTCCGGGCCTGCGCAAGTTACGCACTGCTAGAGTCCTGTTGGCTAACATGGTCCTTACAATCGAACCTGGATGTTACTTCATTGATTGTGTACGCTAAATTCACGATTGATTTTTAATCTATATTTATATATATATCTACATTTTAATTCTCTTGTTTTTAATAGTTATTGGATGCTGCGTTGGCTAATCCAGAGCAGTCGAAGTTTATAGTCCAAGAGAGATTGCAGGACTTCCGAGGATGGGGTGGTGTTAGGATAGAAGATGACGTGCTTGTAACGGAAACTGGGGTGGAGAACCTCACGGATGTTCCTCGCACGTAAGTCATTCGATAGTTGATCGAAGGATATTGTTAGGAATTATTTATACGATGTATAATGATGTATTTGTATTATTCTAGTGTGGAAGAGATCGAAGCATGGATGGCAACCGGCAGGAGCAGTCTCCTTTTACCACAAGAGCATCGTTTCTCAAGCGTGTGAAGCAACAGTCCGAATATACATCGGCGTATAACTGTAAAGCGCGTCACGTCGAGACGGCTGATTACACATTCTGTTTTCGTGCGATAAAACGCCAGTTGTGATAGACGATCTATCGTTCAGAAGTATTTTTCTACATGTACTCGTTCGCTCTATGTACATATCCCAATTTCGTACTACAAGCTGCGCAACAGATTCTTACGAATAAAGGCTCCAATGAGGCAGAAAGTCGTGTCCACTCATTTCTAGATCCAAATATACCAGGATTTCATCGGGGAAGCCTTGGTGGTAATTCGAGAAGAAGAAATAACAGTATCGTCGAACATGACATGACGAGTGTCCGCGGCGGAAGTGAAGCCTGATGAGCGTGCTGTCCTTGCCAGTGGTTGCTATCGTCAGCGGGTGAAGTCTCTCTGTTCTCAGTGCTCTTATCAGGCCCCCTCGGTATCGGCGCGCGTATCTACTTACCGGTGGCTTTCGCTTGTAACTCGAGCTCGCTCGTACGTCAGTAGGATTGCACGCGCACGCACGCGGCGCCTCATGCTTCGCCGGGAACTCTTCGAAAGACGAGTAGGCATGTAATAGCTCCGGGATATGTCTGTTCTTGCTTCTGTAGCGCTACTTTCTTCGCTCTTCGTTGCCACGGATCGAACACGGCTTGATACATATTGCGCGAATGTGAGAGTGCGATTGTTTGTGCGCGCGAGTGCGTGTCTTCGGGATTACGCGGATATCGTTATCAATCGCGATACACGCGACGTCGACGTCGCTCTCCGGACGAGCACACGGCCGATCTGCGCTCGTTCGCTTGTTCGTTCGGCTCGTATGCCGATTTTGCATTCGCCGGGCAAGTCCGCGATAGAAGCGTGTGTGGAGTGCGCGGTCCTCCTCTATGCATTGCTGCGTAGTCGAGCATAATGAAGTGTGTGCCGGGCCGAAGTTTCTTCTCCTCGTAGTGGAGTGACCCGTGATCGAATGGAAAATAATTAGTGTCCCCTTGATTTCCGACGACTGCAGCAGCACCGAGCAACTCTCTTCGAGGTTCTCGGTTACTTCTCTCTTGGCGATTGCCGCTGCAGAGCGAGCATCGGCCAACAGCAATTGGCAGCTCAATTAGCAGCTGCGCTTCTCAGAGTGCTCGCCGGGAGAAATATCGAGCGGAGAACTCGGCTCCGTCGCGCTTCCGTGCGCGAGCGAACTTCATACGACGACGTATATGGGGAACACATGATCCACGCTGGATTTACGCCAGTGCCAGTGCATTGTTCATTGTTATGTAATTCCTGCTAATCGCATGGTGCTTCGAGCGAGTCAACTTTAAAATAGGACTGACAATCCCGGTTTGCAGTAAGTTCAAGTCTCTCCTATCGTATCGCTCTTGCATACGAAATTTTATTGACCCGCTCCTCTCTCGTTTTCGCCTCGAACTTTAATTCATTGAAAGAGCGCGGCCAGCTTTTAAAAATAGCTCGATTTGTTAATGCTCCATGCGACGAATCAGCTATCTCGTGACTGTGTACGAGTGTGTGACAATTACATTCTGAGCCCTGTCCATTCCGATTGGATGTATACTTACGCTACAGTCGTTCCAAATGGAAGTCTGCCCGGATTGTTTTTACAGGTTGCATTATGTCGAACTTTCTCTTTGCGACCCCGCTCACGTGGATTTCGTGTTGGATTTGATTCAGAGAGAGCGAGTATCGAATTTTTAATAAACAACAGAGAATGCGCTGGAATTCTATGATGAAGGAAATCAGGTGGGATGACAGGGGAATCATTATGATAGGTATTCGAAACCATCTAACACAGGAATCATCGATAGATTAAGGTCCGGCTGATTCTCATTTAGGTCGAGAGACCAGATCTATTTCGAGATATAAACAAATGAGCCTCTTGACACACATACTTCGCAAGGGAAGAGTCGCTCTTACTAAAGGAGACCTAGAACACGTCTCACTATGATTAGGGGAACTAATAAGAGTCACTCACCAACGATAAAATTCAGATCATTCACTCAAAAGGTCTCGCAATGAAATTGTCTCACGAAGTGTAGGCACGCGCGGAATGATAATGCCAACGACCAATTAATGACGAATCAGCAACGGATACAATGACACGTCTTGACGGGGAGAGAGTCGGATCTCTAATGTCAAGGAGAGAGTACGATGCACCGGCGCGAGCGGGAATCTGAATGGTTTCGCGGTGCATATATATGTATATATATATATATATATATATATATATATATACGTGTGAATTAATCGGTGTGCTCGCGCACTAGATGAATGACGGTCATAATCGATAGATTACGCAAGAAAAGTCCGGTACTAATGGCCAATGGAAATCGTGTCATACAGCCAGCCAGTGTTCCTACGTAGACACGCGTATATATCCGCTAATCCGCCAGTGCGTCCCGACGCATTTTGACGCAGCGCTCCCATCAACCGGCTGCTATCTAATGATCTAATTATACCGAGGGAATACCAGCATCACAGTTTCGCATGATTCTGGAATCTCCCTGCTGATTTTGGATGCATAATATACGTTTCACCCCTGACTTTCACACGTGGAAATCCCAATTGTGATTACGTTCATTTTGACGACCAATCAATCGGATCCTTTTCTAGGAATGACTAATTTTATTCTTGAATTCTAAGAGAAACCGCCTGAAAGGTGGGCGCGTACGTTTTCGAGCACTTTATTTCACCGGAGACGACGCGACGTCGACGAATTCACCTGGGAATATTAAATAGAGAGAGAGAGAGAGAGTGAGAGAGGGATAGAGAAAGGAGCGAAGGGGAGAGGGAGAGAATCGCGTTGGAGAGTGGGATTTGACTATTGACGCAATTCGAGCTTTGACTGTCGGCGAAAGTGAGAGTAACTTGTGAGATATAGGCTTCTGGGCGCAGTTTCCTGCCAAAAGGTGAGCAGCCCGGCTCACGTAGACTGGCTTGCTCCAACACACGCGAGTTTGTTTGGATTTCTAATCCGTTATAGATCGGTTCCCCAATCCATTCGCTTGTCTCTTTCACTCGGTGTGATTTCAATTTTGTTCGTTGTAATACTTTCATAATGATATGCTAGTGTTGAGAAGTTTTTGGAATCGATTGTTGTGGTGCTAGTTCACTGGGAGATTATTACTTCTTGCCAAGTCCGAAGTACGCAGTCGACTGAAGTAGGTACGTCTATCTTGGGATGCCCGTTACAATGCTTCTTGTAAATTCAACGAAGAACTGAGAGAGTTGCGAGAAGTAGAAATATTTTCAAGTCTGATTGAATTAATTGTGTTTTTATAGGCGAAGTTTATATTCTCTTATTTCTGATATTCAATTGTTGATTAATTTCTGGACTATAGTTTCTTTTGCATTGAATGTCATTGGCATAAAACTAGAATAACATACTTTCGCGAGACTTCACTTCGATCGAAGTTCGAGTAAAGTAAATCCAGTTCAACCTTCGAAGTTCTAGATTTATGAATATTGCCAGAGTCCTGTAGAATGAATGAACTACGGTAGCGTGCGAATTGAAGCTTTCTGAGAGCGAATTTTACCAATTTTGAGTCCACCATGATTACGTATTACTCGTCGAAATTAATCATGGAAAAATCCCGAGATTCCATCGGTTCGATTAGGCAGGTATACACTTTTTCTCAACGCCAAGGTTACCGAGAGAATCGATAGGAATGAATGTTCCACTCAAATTCCGTCTCCCCAAAAAAAAAAACCTTGTCTCATTCTCCGCAACATATTCTAGCATATATCCGGCTTCAAAACATTTACCAAAATCTCCATCAAACAATAACAAAAACCTCAAACCTTCATGTTTGCCCAATAGAAACACACTCTCCCATCTCGATCGATACATCCTGTTTACTTCCAATCGAATAACTGGAAATTCCGCTATCACAATTGATACGCTGCATCAAAATCACAAAGTGTAAAGATACCAACTAGCAAAGAATCTACCTTCTCAACATACCGCGTCCAAGAAAAGTGCAATCGCGATAAGAACATGGGCGTTTAGGATTTCTTCTCGTTGCTGTTTAGGGGTTGGTCTTCGTGCCGAAGTGGAGCAAGCTCTAGGTACTCTATGCACAGGGAGATAAAAGGCAACTCGAGTAGAGCAGTAAGAGAAAGCGAGCGCGAGCGAGCGCGCAAGAGAGAGAGAGAGAGAGAGAGAGAGAGAGAGAGAGAGAGAGAGAACGACCAAGAGCAAAAGAGTGAGAGAAAGAGTATCGAGGCGGGTTTGCGATAATCCAGCGGCGAACTCGTACAGCTAGTCATCGATCGGCTGGTAGACGCCGAGCGTCGCGACGCCCTCTTCTTTCAGCGAGCCGCGGTTCCCCACCTGGTTTCTCTTTCTTCCTCTCTCACTCACTCACTCACTCTCTCTCTCCTCTCCACAAGCTTGTCAGCCATTTAAGCATCGCGACGGAAAGCACCTCCCTGTCTCGCTTAGAATCTCTCCCTCTCCTCCGACGCCTCGTCTTCCATCTCTCACCCTCTCCGGTCGGCGCCCCCTCCTGCACCGCAAGCACTCTGCCAGTCCATCGACGCGGCGGCATCTCGCGAGAAATTCGACTTCAATCGAGAAGCCCGAAAACTTTCGGGCTTTCGGCGCCTCTCTTCTCGCTCTGGCTGCGAAACGCCTGTGTTCTTCTGTACGCTTCCCTCTCTCTCTTTCTCTCTCAGTCACTCGCTCACTCTCTCTTACTGTGTGTGGCAGTCGACGCGCCGCCACAACGCGGAGACACAAGAGAGTCAGAGTGGGAGAGAGAGCGAGTGAGAGAGGGTGAGTGGAGAGAAGTGTGTTTCGACGGGAAGTACGGCACGCGCTCCGATTTCATCCCCCGAACATCCCGCCCACCCCCTCGCAAAGGGGCAGAGAGAGAGAAGGAGAGAGAGAGAGAGAGAGTGAGTGAGTTCACTGGGAGATCTCGCCCTGGCAGGCCGGGTCGACGCGGCCTGGCAACGAGAGACACACAGACCGAGTGTTACTCCGCATGGCGACCACCACCACCACCACCACCACCACCAGGAGATATCAGGGTTGCTGGTGAAGTTTCGTGTTGCCGAGCTTTCGATAATACACGACAAGGCAAAACTCGGAGTTGGCAACCGACGGTTTCTTTAGGAAGATCACGCCGCGAGAACGAGAGCAGTGAACATTCGCGAGGGGATAGTTTTTCTGTGCGATTGACAAACTTAGACTATATTTTCTTATTCTATATTTTATTGTTTATCCTGATCCGGAGGAAGTAAAGTGAAGGTGGACGATTAAAGGGAAGAAGAAGAAGAAGAAAAAAAAAGAAGGGATTTGTTTGACGAAGATGTGCGGCGATTCGTTTCAGCGGGTGAGGAAAAAAGCGAGCGGATGAAGTTGCTGCTGCTGCTGTTCTCTGCGCACCTGGGCACGGCAACGGTGTGCGAGGAGACCACCAGCACGCTCGGCGAACGGAGCAGCACTAGAAGACGGAGAAGCGAGTAGTGCCAGCAGGCCGTTTTTCGAGCTGAGTGCGCGACGCGGTTTTGGAGCTGAGAGGAGTTTGTGCCCCATTGTCGAGGAGTGGCCGCTTTTGATAGCTCTGTCCTCGCTCATTAGGCGCTGCCCGAACAATGTCGCCGTCTTTGGCGTGAGTCTGTTATCGCAGGCAAGAGAGAGAGAGAGCGAGAGAGCGAGAGAGAGGACGAGAGAGCGAGAAAAAGAGAGAAAGAGAGACAGAGCAAGTAAGCGAACGAACGAACGAGCGAGTGGCTTGGTTGAATGAGCTCGACGTGGCCGCCTACGTCGTCGTCTCGGAGGACGAATCGAGCAGCCAGTGAGAACGGTGGCATGTGCGCGTAGCTAGCTCTGTTCTAGCGAACTCCGTCGTGTTTCTCGATCGGTCGCCGAGAGCGCACACCAGTGTCTCGGGGAATTGGGTTGAAAGGATCGAAGAAGTAGTGCGAGTCAACGATCGCCCCGACCGCGGGTCGAAGGATGGAGGAGGAGTCAGTCTGATCGGGAGTCGTCGATCCAAGGGGATTCCGTGAGAAGGTGCGACGAGAGTGTGTGAGAGAGAACATGTTGGATGATTATGTCTGACCGGAGGAATCTACGGGCGGAAGCGCCGCGAGGTAACTAGCTGAGGATAAATTTGAGCGACGACACAAGGTCGTTGGAAAAAGAGGTCGACGAAGAGGAGGCGGCGCACCTTCGAGATCGCAGCGTGACCGACTGGCTAGGAGAACCGACAACTAGTCAGCGGGCGAAGCTAGACAGCAAGGCAAGCTGAGAGAAGCAAGGCCAGGAATACGGAAAGAGTCGACGAGCACGATGTTCTGCTTCCAGAGTCCATTCACACGCGCGTCCCGCGTGCTGGTGTCAACGGCATCGCTCTCCACCAGTAAGGGAAAGACAGCCTCTACAAGCTCGATCCTCTCATCGGTGAATAGTCCAAGCGCGCCGTCGACGACGTCGACGACCACCAATGTGGAGTGCAAGCGGCGCAGTAGCGAGGCCGTCAGCGAGGACTCGGCATCTTCGATCAGATATATCGACCAGGAGGCTGCCTCCATTTCCGGGGGCAGCAGCACGGACACGCTGCCAGGCATGAAGTCGGACTACTTGGATCCGGAGCCTCTCTCACCTGGCCCGGATGCTTTAACATCTTCCAGTGGCGTCAGCGTAGTCCTCAATGGTACCGACGCTAGTAGTGACAAACGAGCGCTTCTCGAAGAGGAACAAGAACGCACAGCACCACGATCCGCTTCGGCAACACGCCGCTCACCCACGAGGAAGACTAACTCTAGCAATGGAACTGGAATGCGATGGCGTAGAAAACTTCTGCTCAGACTACGCTCCGGTGATTCCTCGAATTGTACCAACGGGGAGGCTTGCCCTTCCTCGACCTCACCATCACCATCGGCGATCACCGATCCGGTGAGCGAGTCAACCTCTTCGGCCAATAGTCGAGAGGCTAACAGCGAACTCGAGGACACACCAAGTCTCGCTACGAGTTCGCCCTCGGTTCTTATAGATCTGGTTGAACCTCAACCTAGAGCTAGGAAGATTCGTGCACCAGTAGCTGTCTCGGTGAATGACATTCCCTCTTTGGAAAACGGCTTTAGTGACCTCGAGGATGAAGGCCCGGAAGTGAACGGCTCGAGAAGCAGAGAGCTCGAAGAAGTATCTTCTCTCCCATCGAGTCCCGCCGCAGCATCGACCGTCGGACTTACCACTTCGACGGTCCCCTATTACGATTTCCTCACTGTCAACGGTGGAGCGATGCGTCAGGATAGTACCAGCACTAGCTCGCCCCAGTTATCCTCGGCAACGAGTCTCAGATCGAGTGTGGAATCACCGCCTCCCGAAACTTGCAGCTCCCTCGGTGGTGATAGTAGTCCTGGTGTCGACTCTTTAAAACCGGAGATGCCTTTTAATCCTCCGGGATGTCTACCTGCTGCGAGATCCTGTCCGAATTTGGAAAGACAGAGTGCGGGTTGCTCTTCTACTAGTGGCTCTTCCAGTCCAAGTCCGAGTCCTGGTCCAGCTGGTCCTAGATTCAAACCACTCGAAGAAGGAGATATTCAAGTCTGCTATCTTAATCATACCAGGACTCTCGTAAGGAAGATTCTCTCCAGCAAGTTCCTAAGACGATGGGAAACCCATCATCTTTATCTCAACGATGCTTGTCTCTCTTCTAAGACGGTGAGTTTCTTAGCTTTACATCTCATTCTAATCTACTTATCGCGTGCTCCTTTTCCTCGTAGAAATTCCTGTTCGATCCAGTTCGATCGTCAACTCTCGGCTGTCCGAGAGAGCGAGAGAGAGAGAGAGAGAGAGAGAGAAAGAGAGAACGTACACATTTGGCTTACCACGCGCGCGATCATTCATTCGAATTACTCGATGAGAATCGAGTTCCTGTATCCGATTATCTGTACGCGCTCGCGTTCAGCGATGAATTTGCATTTGATCGGCAATAAAATCGGGCGGTGAACGTCATCTCTTTGTTATAGGTTTCCGATAAACGAGACTTCGAACTTGGAATCACGCTTGCCTACCTTTTGTCCGAGCTTGCCGGGCCAGACACTTAAAGGGATGAGTCACGCGCTCGGCATACATTCGGTACGAAGGTGCGGGCGTATTTCTTGCATAATTCGATGTACATATAATGTTAAATGGATGGACAGGCGTGATAAGATTAAACTTTGTCTCATTAGTAACGCTGACTTTCGTACGCGCCAACGAGTCTTGGTGTCCTCCTCCGCGTCACGTGTCAGTGTGCGCGCATGTATGTATACCGCACGCACAATTACTTAGGTAAATCGTTGTATTACATAATTTCGTGCTCGCCTAAGGTTTATTCACGTGTTAGCTGAGAGGACTGTGATTAGCTGTACTATCGAAAGCAAAGCAAAGCGGACCAGTTGCAAGAAACGTCCTCGTTCGCCAACAAGAAATCCCTTTCTGAAGCCGTGCGGCGTGCAACAGTGATTTCGTTTTCGGCAGCTTTTTACAGCCGACTTTCCTTCGCGGAAGCCATAAATCTTACGAGTGTAAAAGCGCGATAACGAGACGCTTGCGTGTACAGTAGAAACAGAGTCTACCTGCTGGTCCGATATGCTCGCAAGAGAGCGACAGACATGCATGTACCTACGCAGGAAAGTTTTCTATCAGACCAAGGCGTAATGTTGAAAGTATGCGAAATATCACCGTTCGATCAATCGCAGTTGACGTAGTTAATTACAATAGATAAGGTGCCGAGAGGTGGAAATTCTTCTTGGAATATCTTCGTTGAGATGTTATGCGTGTGCTCGACTTGATTGAATACCCGATCAATTCAATTCTACGTACGAGACCAGCCCCCCAATCTCTTCTTACTGAAGTAAAAAAGAAACAGTGAGAGTAAAAGACATTGAAAAAGAGAGTGCTTTCATCCGAGTGCTAACGTACGTAAGATCTTTATCGATATGAAGTTTGCGAGTTTTGACAACGAAAAATATTGTGGAGGAACTCTTGTTTTCGCAAAACATCGCTTGGAATTTTGCGAGATATGAAAGGACAAATTGACGGATGAAGTTCACGTTGCCGTATCTTAGTCTGTCTTCTTGAGTAAGCCTCTCAATTTTTATGCTTGATAATCTTTTTGAATGACTCGACAAAAGAAACTATAGGAATACTCTCCGAGTGGATACTAGCCTCCAACTATTTTCTTTCGAATTTCCATCGTCCCAATGTCCGGGTGGACGTGATTGGACAAAGCAATTACGAAGAAAGGCGCGCGGTCGTGTTGCGAAGTAGTATTGGTCGGCTTTGTGGTCAGACAGGTTGAGCGCTCGGCCCGGGGCTAGAACGGTGTTGTATTTCGATTCCATGAAATCAGTAATGCAATATAAATAATACAGGAGGTGCTGACAGGATAGTTGACACTGCTCGACCTTTTTCCCACGATCTCAATTAGTCTATCTATTTTGCAAATCATTTTGCAAGTTTAATACGAACACGCCGCTCCCATGCGTCAATGACTAGGCTAACAAGGGCTTCTCTTTCCCTCTGACAAGAAATGTCATCGCCGCGTAATGCGGGCTCCCATGCGATGGCTATTTTTATAAGTTCACGCACGTGCCTTGGAGAGAACCGCATAATACATAAGCTGGAACGAGGAAGTTCCAATGCACTCGCTTTTACCATTGATTTATAACGAATCCCGTAGTGTCCAGTTGCATTGCCATCGGTACAGGTGTGTTTTCGTTCATTTTCCATCACAGTCTAACCGATCCGAATGTACTTGCAAGCGTCACTTACTTGTAAATACTCGCCCGAAAATAAAGCGAGCGTGAATGATTCTAAATTTAGCATGTCTGTCCACTTCGACTCTCTTTTTCCCCGCTTTTCTCACATAGCCGGCGGCTGCCTGTTATTGCAATCCCACGGGATATCTTTGGAGGCTATTATGGCGCAGTCTATTCCCGACAGTCGATTGAATTATTCGACTATTATTGGGTGGAAGGATCCCAGTTTCGTCGAATCGAGACAACGTCGTAGCTCATGGAATTATTGAACGGTCGCGCGAACATCGGACGTCATTAAAGAAATTACGAATTCCCAGAAAGCAGCAGCTGCGGAAAGGCCAGAATTCGAGTGTGAGTGTACAGTAGCTTTTATAGAGTACAAATGAATTAGGTTGCCAGTCTATCACACACCGTGGAATAACAGGAGAGCGCATAGAGTACAATAAAGATAACGCGCGCGCGCGCGCTAATACCCACGCGTGCCTGACATCGGAGCGCCCCAACTACTTGCAGAAAAGCTGGCTCGCACGGAATATTCAGGGGATTTAATAATCGCGCGTACATTCGCCGCATAATTGCCAGTGACAGTTCGAATGCCGTGGTTGGCATGCAACGACGCGCGAAGGAAAAAAGAGAGCGGTGCCGAGATATGCAAAGCGGAGTTTACTACAGTAAGAAATTCGCTTTGACGCCGTTGCTGCTGCCGCCGCCGCCGTTAAAAATAAAGTGCAGGCAAAAAGGCCCTGTCGAATGATCCCCGTCGGGTCACGTGTACACACCGGAGCTTGGTCTTTCTTGGGGGACGAGAGCCGAGTGAAAAAAAAGGGTTTTGCCGTGCCACTGGCACCGATTGCAATAGTCGATTGCCGTGGGAGACGCGTCACGAATGCCGCTGGTATCTTGTATATTTAATGAATGTTTGTACACTGCTCTTTTTTTTTTTTTTTAATGGCGCCACACTCGCTTTATAGGTTCGCCGAGCGCACCTCTCCTTTGACGCACACGCCACTCCGACCTGACGGCGAAGAGTTATTTGTTGGTCACCGGTTCGAGCGTTTCTCTCGTGATCTCCGTGATGTCAATACATTGGTTACGGCTTGTTAGTAACACCATGCTGCCAGGCCAATTGTATCCTCTTCTTCTTTACCTCGGCCACTGACATCAACGAATCCGGCTGTCAATATAAATGATAGAGCATTGCAATGTCTGAAACTTGCTCATCAATTCCAGAAAGCCACGCGCCGAAACACATCTCCCACTTAGTCAGACATTAAATTCATTTTTCGATGTTGCGTTAATGAAACATCGCCTTTTTTTTGTCTCATCCCACTCGTTTTACATTATTCAATTCAGTGGCTTCTTTTTTTTCTTCGCATTGCCGTTACGAAATCAAATTCCAACGGCCCACGTAATAACCTTTTTTTTATCCCCTGTTTTCTTTTATCTCATGGACGCGCCGTATAATTCTTCTATCGAAGCCATTAATAAACTTTTTACCATACAATTAGCAGAGGATTCAACCTTCACGTGGGTGGGAAACTAGTTATTGCCCGGGCGGTTCTCTAAACTTCGTAGAATTCTCATCGAAGAAAAAGATCGGCAAGCTATCGTGCGAGTAGAAGCTCAGTGAGTTACAGCAACCGATGCGATCGTTCGGCGCCTGTCACGCTAGCAAGAATAACACCTTGCGATTCTCTCCCCTGTTTCCTTCGATATTATTAGCCTCCGGAACGAGCATCCGTAAATAATGACACCGGCATTACGATAATCTACCAAACAATCTAATACCCACGACAATTTCAATCATTATCCATCATCCACGCAAACATAATCAACACTTCCATTCGAAGAGAACAATTAACAATTGCGTAACTTTTAATCATTAATTAACCATCGAGATTGGACTTTCATTTCTGACGTCGTCGTCCTTCCGTAAGGATCGTTATCCTTTTCATGGTATTGCGAGTGGTGTTACTGGAAATCGGGGCTCGCCAAGTGGTCTCGATGATGCTAAGGGGGCAAGTAGTGTGGCAGAGGGGCCGGGATGGAGAGAGGGTGCCGGCAAAGTCAGGTATAAGGCCGAAAATGAAAAAGTAGTCAGCAGCGCTGGTGTGGTTTTTTGCACGGTGCACACGTAAGTAGAGGCATCTGCAGAAACACGTATCCCAGGGTCAACTTTGACGTCAGTAGAGCTCACGGAACAATTGGTCCCTGGTTGGCGTGTGCGTGTGCGTGTATACTTTGTATACGCCGGAGTTTCTCTCTCTCTCTCTCTCACTCTCATACTCTTCTCTTTACAAGCCGAGCATGAGCGCAAGTGCGCGCGCGTGCACGCCGCGCTCTCTTTTACCGCGCGTGGAAACTTGCTCCTATACAAGACTTACCGCACTGTTTTGTGTGTGTGTGTGTGTTTTTTTTTGAGTTAACGTACGTTTATTGAAATTTATTGCGAGGTATAACAGTACGAACAGGGTTTAGAAGTTGAAAAAGGTGGAAAGTTCGTTGCGACGATGAATGAGTAATAATGGGATTTTAATGGGTGTTATAAAGTAGTGGGTTGTATTGGTAATTAATTGATGGTGATAATTAATGGTTTTAAATGTATAGAAGATATATAATACGAACGGTCTCTTTGGTTTGAACTTCGAACATTGTGTATTCGATGCAGCTTCCTTCTTAGTTCGCCGCATGTCGATGTGGATGTGTACATGGGTGTTCCCCCGTCACGCTTGGCTACACCGTATCGCTTCCGTTGATAGGGCGCCCCTGTCACTGACACTCCGTCAGATTGACTTGCCATGAAAAAAGAGACGTGCCTCGGACTTCGACGTTGCTGTTGTTGCCCTCCTTTCAATTACATAACACTGCTCATTCATCTCGGCAGATCGTCCGAATTTCAACGATCGCGCTAATTAACTCGAATCGATGAAGCACTGCTAATCAGGTTTTATCTCATTATACATTACACACGTGTGTCGATGATATCAAAATCCAAGCAGGATTCGGACCGGTCGATCTGAATCTCTATGTTTACCTCGGCTAAATCATCGGCTACTCATTTGAATTATAATAACAATGAAATCTCGGAATTCACAAGAATTGAGTAATCGAAATTACCAGTGACGATTATACCAATCAATTAATAAAAATATAACCCTGGTGGAAATATATATTTCCGAGGGTATAATATCGACTTAACCGGCCCATGTATTCGCGCGTCACTCTCTACATATATGTGTGAGGTATGTCTAGGAGGAATTAAAGCGTGCCCCAGTACTTATATACCGCAGAGCGGTCTCGGCTCTCTCGCTCTCGGCTCACGTGTCTTATCTGAGCGGTGTACTAGGTCAGCGACGGAAAATGGAGCGATTACAGAAATTTTCTGACGGAAGCGAGATGGAAGATGGGAGGCTGTGCCTATATGTAAATGTGTGTGTGTGTATGTGTGTGTTGTGTGTGTCTGGTTAGGAATGAGTGTTGTAAGATACAGCAACCGCGGAAGGCCGGGGAGCTGATTGGTCTGCCGGAACAGGGTGACTTTTGGCTGCGTTCATTGAAGGGATGCAGTGCCCCAGATGTTCTCGAAGCCGCTCCAACAGTCGTTCAACCCCCGGCCTAGATTTCCTCGACTGACGTCATTCACTAGTTCACACGCAGTCCACCCTCGCCCCCTCTGGCCTCCTCCTCTTCTCCTCCCCTTCCCTTCCCCCCGACCGCCCCTCGGCTACCCCGTTTTCACCCCTTCGCCCCTCTTGTTCAGTCGGTCGCCGTCCAATTACTTTTTGCGCTATTCCTTTCCTGGATTTTGAATCCGCAAGTATGCATTGCCGGAAACACCAGGATCGACCTACGTGATTGTCTTCCATGCTTCCGGATCCTCGCAACTTGTTATTTCACGTCTTTCGATCGGCAGAGAAAGAATCTCCTGTTGTATTAATACGTAATTTATGCTCGTGCACTTTGACGGATATCGAATGTCACATAAAACATCCTCCGGCTTGCTGTTTGCGAAATGTTTTCTTTAGCTGACTTCTTGTTTTGGTTTTTTTCCTCGATTCGCGTATCGATTTGATTGATCGATCGGATGGGTCTTGGTTGATTACGTGTATCGATGGCGATTGACGATCCGGGAAGGATAATATTGCAACGAGATGTTTCATGAGTTACGACAATGTCACTTTTATTTTCCTTCCGTGTACGAGCACCGGTTTGTTTTATCCGGTTGATATTAATGTTAACAGTATTCCGATATGCTTCGCTTTAAAATAAATGTAGGAAGGCCATCTCTATATTTGTGCATATATGTGTATATATGCATTGACTGCTGTTAATGGCGAAGGAATAATTGGACCGTCGGAATTAGACTACGTCAATGAAGCGGTGGGAATTACTGCTCGGTGTGTCAGTAAGAGGTGTGAACAACTGGCGTCACAAGTGGCACATAGGCCAAATGGTGTTACAGTTAGTAATCACACCTGGAGCTACAATTCCAGTAACATACTTCGCATTACCGAGGGTGGTTGCCATGACCCTTGGCAGACAATTCGTTGCGTTTAGAAAATACTAGTATACTTCCAACGTTGAGAAATGCTTTCAGTCCTTCAGGGTTTACATTAATCCCTGGCATTGCCGCGCCAAGATTCACAGCATATTCGTTGGGTTTATTTTACTAAAAGTTTATTTAGCATTAGCCGGCGGCTTCCTTGAGCAAACAGACGGCTCTGAGCGCGTTTCGCCCTCCATGCAAATATCGTACTGGGTCACTCCTGGATGCTGCTGCTGCTACTGCTGCTGCTAGTGCTCGCTCGGATTAATTGGGAGGCGGACAAAAGCTCGCGGTGAATGGGAGGCTATTACCATTTAAACGAATCACCATCATCTGGCCGAGAAATGGGACGGGAAAATGGAGCGTGTCCAGATTACGGCCGCCGGGGAAATAGATAATATTTATAGACACTCAACGCTCTCTATTAGAGTGAACTATCACACTTGCTTTTTTAACCGACTTCTCCCACGCTCTGATTTCTAAAGCACGTCTTCGATGGAAAATCTCCGAGGGGTACAATGACTCGACAAAAAGAACCAACAATAATTTTAATCGCCACAGAATCCGCTGACGAAATTTTCGCCGTAGCGGAGTTGATAGGCGACAGGAAGTCGAGGATTATCCTGCTGTGAATAGTTTCTTGACGCGCTGGGTTTATAACTATAAATTACGTAAATAATCATTCATAATCCTCGCAAGAAATTCGTGGAATTTACGTTGTCTACCAGTTACCAGTTGATTTTATCTAAAATGAAAGAATAACTCGAGGAAAATATATGTTCACAGCCTACGGGATTCCTGCAGCAGGCGATTCCATATAGCAGCATGTCGGAGGTGCGGAAATATGCGGTAGCTAGATGGGATCCGACTTACAAGAACTGTCTGAGTATAGTTGTTCCTGATGGTTCCCTGCTTTTGCAAGCCAGCAATGCCTATACACGGGACCAATGGTACCATTCGATACTATGGAAGGTAAATAACTACCAATTAATAAATATTTAAAACAAATTCATTTCTCCAAAATCTAAAAATTTAAAATTTCATCGATAAGATCTACAAGGCGAATTTTCTATTACAGAAAAGCATCTTTAAGTATCAGCACGTGGTGTCGCAGAATACTCGTGAAGAAAACATACTGCGAGAGTTAAGATCGATGGTCGATTTCGCACTTTGGACGCCCTTGCAGGACGAAAGAGTGGCTGGCGCGCCCTTGGAAGCTGTAGCGAAACTCTTGGAGGACGCGTTGGGCGATGAAATCGATGAGAAGACGATCGAAAGAAGTACCGAGGAGATTTTAAATCGACGAAATGAATGTCGAAGTTTAGCGGAATCGATCTTATCCGTGGCAGCGCCGCTTTTGGAAAAGGCAGCTTTACCAGCAGGTCTGGCGAAAGCACTGGCCAGGTTGACCCAGCAGCATCCAAGATCTTCCCTGGTTTCCGCTTTGACTCCAGCTATTACGAGATGTCTTAAACATACTGTCGATTTTGGAAAATCGCCGGATATGAGAAAGTTGCTGCAGGTATTCGTCGCTGCACTCTACGAGAACGAGGATGGCGAACAAGCTATTCGAGAGTACATAGCTTTCGTGCATGGACTTGGCAGTGATTGTCCTCATCCGAGGGTTCTTCCCAATCTTGTTTCCATCTGTGTCGCTGCTATTTTTCATAGGTTCGTGTTTTATTTTCACAAAGTTTTAAATTGATGAAAGAATTCTTTTAAATTCTTCATTTCATTACAGATTCGAAGTAGCTAGTCGGCTCATTTCACACGATGACAAAAATATCATCCTACCACCGCTGCAATGCTATCTTTTAGTGCTGAATGTCGCGTAAGTCATTCTCGAAGATAAATTCATTAACTTTATTTATGTAAATGAAACTTGAAATATATCAGACAATATTTTTAATAGATCGGAGTACGCTGATTGGAGGCCTGGACTCGGCGCTCTTCTCCAACCAGTTCCATTCCCTGAAGAGGCATTGTCCACCCGGGACGTTCAAGAATCAGTCTTAATGTGCGTGATGAAACGTTTGGCAAAGGATTCTCGTTGCAATGTTCATCGTGTATTATTACCCATCCGTGAACCAAGACCTGGATGGATTCATATCGCCGCACCATCCAGTCCAGCTTGCCCCGATCAGGGAGAGTTGTTTGGTGAAATGGTACGAATCCTTTCATTATTTAAACAATCTCGCAATAGTAGAAAATTATATTCGAATTTTTCTATTAAAGTTAACGACTCTGCTGGCATGTTGTTGTCGAAGAAAACGATTCATCAGTTCATTAATGAAACAAGCTGGTGACGATTGCATTCTTTTGGCGGTGAGGGGTTGCGACGCCGCTCAGGAAGCACTTTGTCTGATGTTAGAGTGGCGTTTACTGGCGAATGAAGAAGCTAGGCTTCAAATAGTAAACGCACTGGAGTCGACGCCTTCCGGCAAGAATCGTTATGCAGCACTTTGCCAACGTCAGAGAAACTTACAAGAGTTGGTACGTAATGAAGTAGAAAAAGGAAGAAATAGGAACATTTCACTGTTAATAATTATTCTATTTCTGTCCGAACAGCAGCAGAAAGGTGGACCAAGGAAATTAACGCTACCAGTGCGTGCTACGGATGCGGATGTTGCTTTGTTGTTGGGAGGACGAGCTTTGGGGAATCTGGAGTGCCTCAGTCTTGCCTTCACCTCGGTCACTTCTGCTTGTGCCGAGCAGCTCATTAAACTTCCTGCTCTTAGATATTTGAATCTTTGGGCCACGCAGTTCGGGGATGCCGGATTACAAATGATCAGTGAACATCTGCAAAAGTTGCAGGTTCTCAATCTCTGTGAAACCCCTGTTTCTGATAAGGGCATATCGACTTTGGCCTGTTAGTATTACGATTTTACTAGAATCTGATTAAGACAGATCGAAATACTTAATATATTGTAAAATAACAAAATCATACATATTTCCAGCATTGACGAGTCTAAGGAAACTCAATTTGAACAGCACGAAATTATCAGCGCAAACATTTGAGTCCCTAAAGAAGCGTCTGCCGGCTTTGCAGGAGTTCGACGTGCGTTACACGGAGGCTTGGTGACCCGAACTCATGCCCAGTATCACACCACCCAAGGAAACCAATAGTAATTCCAGCTTCAAAGCGAAGAAACAACGCTAAGGGTGGAAAATGATATTTGGGCATGTAAGACTTCTTCCTCGGGCGAGAACGTCTCAATCTCCGACGGATTGCGAGCGATTTATAATCCGTCGGCTTTCGTTAGCGTCTCTTACGAAATTCCTCCGTGTACTTCCTTCGTACTAAAGGTAGGTGAATTCCTGTTGGCGTTTAAATTGAACTATCGTTAGCTCTCGTTACAATAGTGTTTCACAGCCCTCACTTTCATCCCTCGAATGCCTGAGAAGACAGCATTGCCAAGTCGACTCTTGTCTATCTCTCGAAAAGCAGTCTCGACTGTAATAAACATACACACACACACATCCACACATACACGAATATACACAATGAAGCGTCACTTCAAAAATTCCATCCTCCCGAGTGCGATTGTCAAAGATAACGGTGGCACGCGTGTGTGTGCCTGTAAGCGGAAGTATTGGTTTACCGCGAGTTGCGCGCCAGAAGATTCGTGTTAACTTCGGACAAGGTAAATCTCAGTGAGATAAAGCGCAAGCTGAGAAAACTGCGGACTTGTACGAGAGAAAGAGAGAGAGAGAGAAAGAGAGAATGATTGAGTGAATGAAAAAGAGAGGGAGAGAGTGGTGCTCTATTTCCACGTTAGCCGACGTAAGTAGTAGTTACGAACAAATAAGCCGCGTCAAACCCTTCGCCAGTCGAGAGAGACAGATATAGAAAAGAAGCGAGTATCCGACAGATGGAAAAGGCGTCCGAAATCAAAGATAGGCTCTCGATCCTATAATTATACTTACGCACTATTGCGCTAAGCGTTTAAGAGTCACAATCGCCAGCAATCGCAAGCGGCATTGTGACCATGGTGTTCCGCGTTATATACTGTATTTGTGTATCTATCGAATCTAGCACCACCAAGAGTGTCGCACACCTTTCTCTTCGACCTTAGCACGTACTTACGTCAGTTCTCCGAGTGGTTCGTGTACATTGGTATCATCGTTCTTGTTTTTTTTTTTTTTTTTTTTATTAAGCCTCCCGTCGAAAGGCACCCTAAAGGCCAGTGGATCCCTGGCGCGTAAGGGGAGAAGTTCGGCCGTAACGATTAGAATTAAGTTAAGCGAGGCGAATCGTCGAAACACTGTGCGATAGAGTGTCTCTTAGATGTAAGACTTTCCCGGGCTCGTCGCTCTAATTTTAACAATCAAATTAGCACGTAAGGCCCGACGGTGAGAACGACTCTCTCACATACATTTGCCAGCTGGTTCGATGTACCAGATATTTCTTGAAATTACATCAAGGTATGTTCAACCGAGACCACTTTCGAAATGCTCTCACCGCACTAGGTCTTCGTCTTTCTTACCAATTCTCGACCAGTCACTCTTCAAGAGCGCGTAGACTTTTTTGTATTTTTTATAAGTCGAATTAGTGAGACGTCGGAGAAAAGGAAATCGTAGCTCGATCATTTCGGTTTTGATGTGTTGTCGCGAGTGAGAGCGGTGGTTGAAGTGTGAGACATACCTGATGTAAATTCCGGAATGATACGATTTACCGTCAAGCACAAGCGATTAGAAGAAGGCGGTGATCGTCGGTTCATCATCGAAGAATGTTGATACTTCACCAAAGTGAATTTCAATGTTTCTCAAGTATACTACCCGTAACGCCACGCAGGATTAATTGCGTTTCACTCGCTCTGCCAAGCAAAGTACTTATTACGAACTCTTCGCTATACATACTATACATAGTCACGCTGGAGCCAGTCAGTACCGATGATAAGAGGATGATGATGATGATGATGTATGTAGTAACCCTTTGGATGAGGAGCTTCGAGAATCTTCTTCCTTGTTCCAAGACGAATTCTCAGTTACCGCAGAAAGTTGCGCGCACAAGAGACCGAGGGAAAAGAGAATCTTTAACCCTAAACTGTCCTGGCGAGCGAGCACCGGCGTTTCCTTTGTACGCGTAGCTTTCTTATTTTTAAATACCGCTTAAGCGATCGACCTCACATTCTCCGATACTTCGAACATTCCAAAAAGACGCTTCCAAGGTACTCGGGTGAGCGCGTCAAGTCACACCAGAACAGTTAAGCGTTAATTGGCTAAGAGAGGGCGAGAGGGTGCGAGATTCGTCCTTAGAAGGGTGTCGAAAGGACGAGGAGGGAACACGCGCGTTGCTGGAGAGGAGAATGCGCGATGCGAATGGTAAAGAGGGAGATAAACAAGGAGAAAACGAGATAGAGAGAGAGAGAGAGAAAGAAAGAGAGAGAGTGTAGTCCTTGCGAAGGATCCTTTGCACCTTCCTTTCGAAGGCTGCCTAACTGCCTTAAAATTCAGCGAGTTCTGAGCGACCACTGCCACAACGCGCGCGAGTCTAACTGATCGCCTTAACACATTGACTGCCTGTTACTCTCTACTACGAGTCTCTCCGTTTCTACGAGTCAGCCGAAACCCCTTTTTTAATCCTTCGACTTCCTGCCTCCTTCGTGCTCCATGGGAAATCGCATTTGGATTGTACGTCCTGCGAGTGGACAGCACGATTAAAGGCTGTATCGTTCTTCATCCAGTGCCTCGAAAGTTGATACATTCCCAGAGGGATCGGAACGGTAATGCAACACCCTTTCGAGGGCCTAGACGAAACTTTACGCCAATTCCCTTCGGGAGCTGGATTTTCCACGAGCTTATATATATCTCACGCAGCCGCGCGCGGTCAATGTGTTAAAAAGAAAGCAAGCGAAAACTATATTAAAACAAAGAAAAAGAAAAACAAAGAAAAAAGGATTTAAAAGTTTTCTCGAGTCTTATTAAGTGAAGTATTCACGCATATACACGTATACTTTCGAGAGTCTCATCCGGCAAGAGGAATACTGCTGCTCTACGATATATATTATATATATATGTATACCGTAAGCCTACACACGAAAGAAAGCACACACCGATACGCGCACACAGACACGGTTTTACTCACGAGTTCCTTAGTGTACATAGATAAGCGGTACAGTAAGCCCTACTCTCGGCCCACGATAAACTAGCATTTAATAATTTATTGTAGCTAGGTCCTTGTATTTATATATACACACACACACACACACATACAGACACCCATCCACACGAAACGAGTTGGAGAAACAGAAAAACTTATTATCGGGTAAAGTAAATGTACGTTGAATCGTCGTCGTGGGAGAAATAATACGTTGGCGGCTGAGAAACGCGTATACGCAAATGATAAAGGATTATAAAAATTGCAAGGGAATTAGAGAGCGATTAGATCGATCGATCTAATATTATTTAGTCGACCTGCATTCACCCGGCTCCCCTTTCCTCTTTAAACAGGATCTATCGGATTAAAAGGCTGTCAATCAGCAACCATGCCGACTGATACACACAGACACACATACACATAAACACAGAACCCAATCCTTCCCCCGCACTTCTTTGGTTCGAATATTTGCGAGAGCCCCATGGGAGCAAGCATTGTAAGAAGACTGTTTATGTCAATTTCAATAAGGATCATTAACTTAGAAGGTTACGATTATTCGTTAATTAATGGTAAATAATAAATTCGAATTTAATACCTCATCCACTCACTGATTCATGATTTATTTCTTTCCTGTCCTTAATGTTTGTATCTCTTTGACGATGATTTTCAATAGTCTCAAGATAATCTATTGTAATACGTCTTCTTAGATTTTATTAGCACTTGATAAGTATGAGAGAACATCGTTGCGTGAACACCTGATGCAATGTTTCGTGATACGACTTTTTAATTTTCGTTAACTTCGATGAAGTAATTAAACAAACGGGCGAAGTTATACTTCTAGTGGAAAGTGATCGAAATAGAATATATCAAAGTCAATCGTATATCGAACGACGTCCGCTATCGTATGGTTTCATTCCACTGATGTCGACAGCGACTTCCTTCTTCAAATTCGCTGGTAACTCGTCGTACACGTGTTGCGGCACAGTTTCTGTTGTATTGATAGAAGAAGTGAGAAAATGTAAGGTGAGATTGTTATTTCGATAGATACCTTTACACTTGTAGAGGAGATCGGACCACGTGATGCTCTCTTGGGAAAAGCAGAAGACACCCAAACGGCCACCTTTCAGAGTCGAATCGTAAACGTTGCCAGAATCAGCGATGAGTTGTGTACCTTGGTGGAGCCAGAATCGAATTAAACCGATTTTTGGTCGATGCAGTAAATGCCACCTGTAAGAAACTCTTGGCTTCCATCCGACTTTCTTTGGATCTCTCCACAGGATCTTTACTTGATTCGGAGTACTGTCAGTATGCCAAAGACTATTCCTGAGATGTTCTCCTGGACCAGTGACAGAATCGACTAGTTTCAGGATAATTCCTGGTTCACCCAATGCTCGGAAAGGATTTGGCATCCAATATGGTTGGAGTCCTTTCTTCCAAGCGACGAGATAGAACCTGCGATTATCCTGATAGGAGAATACGAAACCTACGAAATCGTTGTCTGCGTCATTGTCGATGTAGAATGTGCCTTCGAAATCGACCCCGCTGAAGACATCCGGTCCTGAATAAATCAAAGAATAGAATAGAAATCGATTGGGTAGAATCGAATTTAAACTATGAATTCGATTATTCACCAATCGCCATTCCAGGATCACTGTTCACCAATTGTTGGATTTCTGCTCCTCCATGATGAACCCTCCAGATTGGATCGACTTGAGCTGTTCCTTGAGGATCCAATGCTATCCTTACGTACTTCCGGAAGTCCGTCGTCCATACTAAACTATTGTTGGGACAATTATCGTGGATGTTTAATACAGTGTCGTTGTCATTATCGTTTCGACAAGCATCACCTATTCCGTCACCTGTAAATCATTTAATTACTTATGCACCAATTGATGATCGTACAGAATTAATATTATTATGTAAACAAAAAATATACTAAAATAGAATATCGATAAATGATTTCTCATAATGCTTACGATTCGTATCCTGTTGATCTGGATTGGCAACATAAAGGCAATTATCACGTTCATTGGGAATTCCGTCATTATCAATATCACGGTCGCACTCGTTTCCTATTCCGTCATGATCATCATCGTTCTGTCCAGGATTCGCCACGTCCGGACAATTGTCTCGGTCATCCTGTACTCCGTCCTTGTCCCTATCATTGTCATTGTCGCAGGCATCACCAACCCCGTCGCCATCGTGATCCGATTGATCGGTATTAGGGAGGTGTGGACAATTGTCGCAGGCATCGCCAACCCTGTCATGATCAGAGTCGTATTGATCCTTATTCTTGCGAGTAGGACAATTATCCAAATGATTAGGCAATCCTGTAAAGACAATACTTGCAATCAACAAGCTTCCCTTCATATGGAAATTAATTGTAAGAATTAATTATAAATATTAATCTACCAAAGTTCTAACACTAACACTTCAATCGAGAGAAATCTTTACCATCATTATCAATATCGTGATCACAAACATCACCGATTCCATCACCGTCAGTATCCTCCTGTCGTGGATTCTTATCAGCAGGACAATTATCGCACCTATCACCGACGCCATCGCCAGTGACATTGCTGTTACCCTGATGATCTCTGTCTTCTTGACCCGGATTATAGATGAACGGGCAATTGTCGATCGAATTAAGTACCGAATCATTATCAGCATCGGAGTCGCAAGCGTCGCCCATGCCATCATGATCAGTGTCCTCTTGACCGCTGTTCGGTGCCAACGGGCAATTGTCAGCTCGGCAGCGACGATCATGGCAGTGAAGATTTCGATCTGGAATGCCGTCGCTGTCACGATCGGGTCCGCACATTAATCCATTGCCCGCCCAGCCGGCTCGGCACTAAGCATCAATCAATATCGAATCAATCATCCTGAATCAACTTTCACCCAAGTCCTGTCCAGCCAAACACGTACTCTGCACGCGTATTTGTTTGTGTCGATACAATAGCAGTCGGCATTCGCATCGCAGATCGTCACCAGGTCCGGACAGATGCCGGCTTGTAGATAGCAGCCGACTGTTTGGTTCCCAATGAAGCCGCTCTTGCAAGAACCACATCTGTATGATCCCTGAAATAATAAAAAAATATTTCTTTTATTCTATTGTATTTATAATTCATTAAATTATAATAATATTTTCACCTCGGTGTTGATACATTCCGAATAAGGATGACAGCCTCCATTGCGAGTTTCACACTCATTGATATCTCGACAAACTTGTTTAAGAGTGCGCGCCACTTCGAGACCAATGCCTTCGAAAACGTTGCCGATGTATCCCGAGGGACAAGGTTCGCATCTGTATCCAGGATGGAGATTGGTACATCGAACTCCTGGGTGGCAAGGATTAGCAAGTTCGCACTCGTTTACATCCTGGCAAGTGCTGCCATTGCCGACGAATCCTTTCGGGCAAGGACCACATCTAAAAAATATATTAAATACTCAAAGAAAATTTAAAAAAAATATATTTAATTTATTTCCTGGCTTTTTTTATTATACCTATAACCATTTTCACTGTCGAAACAATGTACACCTTGGAAACAGGGTTGATCTTGACAAGTGATCCTAAGGCAAACTCGACCATCCCCGGTGTAAGTAGGTGGACAAGCTCCACAGATTGGTCCACGTGAACTTTCTTGACAATCGGCGCCAGGGAAACAGGGTGACTCGTAATCGCAGCTGGGTGGTGGCGGAGGTGGTGTCGACGGAACTATGAAATCATCGGCGACGGTCAGTTACGAGCAACTTTTCTGATTAAAAGCCCATTTACACACACACTCGTGAAGGTGACCTGTTAGTGAGATAATTGCCATTGGCAGGATGTGGGAAATTGAAACGACAGGAGTAAATGTGTAAATGGACCTTAAATCTCAGCGTTCCTTTGCTCGTCTAACGTCTCCGTGATTCCTGGCATTGTGCTTATTTGGGACGATAACGCAGAACTTTGTTAAAGTCGTGCGATAACGCAGGAGTCAGAAGAATAACGAGATGTGAGAGACAGGGACATTTATTGGTGCGATCACTTTGTATAATTGCATATTCATGTGGAAAGGGTGTAAATTAATTGTTGCTTCACTTAATATTTCTTATACCACCTGCCGATCAAATCCGATTATCGAGTTCGTTAATCGAATTCTCGTCTTCATCGAATTTACCACTTTCTGTTTCGATCAACTTCACTCACCGATCGGCGCATAGCATCCCGCGCAGTTCTCGATCAGCTGCCGGAGACGTTGCGTTTCTGCTCTCTGCGATTAAATCATTTCAATTTTCTACTATTTCGTTTTTTATTACTACTATTTACAAAGAATCGACTTACGTTCAATTCTAATTCCCTCCACATCTTTTTCATTACTTCTATCATATCATTTAGATTCTTAACAATCTGATTATCCGTCAGGCAGGCTATAAAAAATAATGACAAAAGATTTCAAAGTCTGTTTTAATACAAAAGAATAGATTTCACTCACTTCTTTCGTCCAAACTTTGAATCCCAATGTCTCCTCTTTTCGGCACCCTGTTATAATTGACATCATCGTCAGTTTCCCTATTCCGGATCGGTCTCTCAGTTTCAATGCCATATTGATTACGTCTGGGTAACTGAGCTTGATCATCCGTATAATCGTCATTACCCGGTTCCTTAGTGCTAGCGTATTCTCTCGATGAATGACTGTAATCTTGATCCTGGTGAGCGTGCTGCCTTCCTCGTCCGTAATGATCATGCCTTTCGAATCTATTTGAACGTTCATGGTTCGCATGGTGGTGCGATTTCATCGTATGTTCCTTGAATTTTGCACCATGATTATCAGATATATCGGATTCTCCTTTATCATTCGAGCTCTCCGTTTGCAACGGCAACAAGCTATTCAGATCAACGAGATTCTCTGGACAGTGCTCTCGTTTCAACGCATCAGTAATCGATGAAGTTCGATACACTTTCACGTGGCACCTTGTGTCTCGCAACTGAAATGTCATCAGGATATTATAAACTTCCACTGAGTTCTACAATTTTTATTCATTGATTAGAAGATAGAATTGAATTCGATATCGAGATTTTAAAAGTCAATGACGAGCAAATCGCGAAAAGGCAAGTGGAGGAAAATGAAAATTTCAATCGATCGCTCAAATAGATTAGGTCACTTAGAGGTGCGCGTAATGAAAGCGACCAGTCCAGTCTTGACCGACCTTATTTGGCGAGACGACGTCCCACGATCACCAGCTTCATGGACGTATCGCAACGCCCGTGAAATTCGAACCACTCATCGAGAACAACGAGCTCTACTAATTTCAAACTTGCCTAATCACGATGGAGAATATTGCCCGTTTAATAGGACGATATTAGAATTGGCGAATGCAAAGTTCTGCTCTTTTCGTAATTTTGTATCATTGTCAAAGGACAAAGGTATTGGATCTTAGTCGAGGATTTGCGGATGAGGACTTCTATGGGACTCACCGCTTCGGTGAAGGGCGAGTCCGTGTCAGTGGCTAACTGACGGAGACTCTTCTTCAAAGGTAGCACGCCCTGATAAACACAATCTACGTAGACATCGATGCGACTGTTCGCCGATGCTTGGTGTACTAAGAGGATCAAACTCTTGAATGGAGGACTTATAGGAAGAGTACCCACATTTGTGTGGAAGCCATCCTCGTTGTGATTCTCGAGGATCACTGTAATCAGGTCAACTTTTCTATAACTTCGATAATACCCTTGCGAACATATAAAATCATTGGAAAGGATTTAATTCATGATTGAAAGGATAAGAAAAATATTTGCTCACCACGATTGCTCCTTCGATCGAGCATCAACACAGTTTTCGCTTTAAAATCGCCGTATTTCAGAGCTAAGAGGGTTTCAAGATTTGGTCCTGTTGATTTCTTCCTCGCTTTGACGTTCGATATCGCAATAATGATATCATCGTCGCGCCAAGCTTCTTGCAGATGATATGTCAAGACTGGAAGTGTTAGATGTCAGAAGAAGCACGTTTGATTCAACCCCTGCATAATAGTGTGGAATCTAGTCTCGTGTGTGCTGGATAGGATTGTTTGCCGATGCCTCCGAGTTACTACCGGGTTTCTTGTGAACTCGCTTTAAGACTGGTTTGAGACTCTTCACCGCCAAGGGTTTCAGTCAATCCATGTACGTCTATAACTGTTATTTCCAACCCGGCAAATGCTTTTCCACGCTTTTGGTCCGCGACAGTGAAAATGGTCAGCGATTGTCAAACATTTAAGTTTGATTTAAAGTTTAATAATTGTAGAATAAAATAAATGTATTATACATTTTTGTTGATTATCAATTGTGAAAATCATTTTTAGCATTTATTCGTCGATTCGACTGTCATTTATTTTTATTAGTTATAAACGATGAGCGCGTAACTTATTCAGGCGTAACAAGTCCACCAGTAAATTCCTCGCCAGGACTAATCGCATGGCCAATCGGTTTTGTCATACTGATAATATGCGGAACTGATTCACGTGTGGCGTCGAGATGCAAATATGCACTGAGGCTGTAATTCAATTTTACTCAGCGCCAGGGAATATCGAACGCAATGCAAGACACTCATTGCGTACGTAATGAGATAATACTGAATCTGTATTATTATTAGTCGTTATTCTCATCAAAGTTAATTCTGAACTAGATTCACCATGTGAAAGTACATCCATTAAACTTAACATCGAATTATATTTCACACATCATTTAAAAAATTGAATAGTTATAATTAATTAGATACTCAAGGTTTCCCAAAAGAAATTATTTAAACATTCGCATTTCCTTACCTTCATCACTCGTCACACTGGCATTCGTCAGGACCACCGAGAGTACCAGGATAATTAGAACTCCAAAGGAACGCATCCTTCCTCCAGGATTAGGAGTCTTCTCTCCCCTTAGAAAAACTTGGGATGTTTAGGAACCGTGTTAGATAATTACACTCGATCGCGATTGGGCCGAGTAAAATTTACGCACTCGTCAGCGGATAAACAACAGTCCGGATAGAGGAGGCCTCGCACCGACGACTGAAGCGCGTACAAGGCATGTGAGCAACTTTATACGTCGCCCACGGGAGATTCCCGTAAAGAGTGCTCGTCTCTGACTTGTCACAACTGGCTAACCAGTTCTTGCCGACTATTTACAATTTCGCGCACCCGCTTTCGGTCTTTCGCCCGTTATACCTTCTCAGCAAACATTTCCTAATTGTACGTCTCTCTTTCCATCAGCAAAGAATTGCACAATTCTAAGAATACCACGTATTAGTTCTTGTGTGAAGTAATCGATTAACAATGAGTTTTAATTATCAACCAACGCTGTGAGAAGTATATTGGGAAATAAAGCTGGCTTTCAACTTGGTGAATGTAAAGTTGGATGTGTAAAGTTTTCTAGAGCTTTGTTGTACAAAGATTTGCATGATCCTTTTAATATTCGAACATAGATTCTAGAATCCACAGGGGATTTAAAGGCACCGCAATTTCCCGGTGGCGTGTGGGCTCTAAGGTGAAGTATTCATAAGAGAGCGAGATTAAACGCGACCTAGTCCCAGATCGAACCTTTCGAAACCAATGGTACGAACGCGAATTGTAAACTTAACGTGGGCAATTTGTGAAAAGCCTGGCACAAATATATACTTAGCAATAAATAATGTTTTCTTGGCTATATTTGTATCGGTGACAGAATATAAATTCGCCAGGGTAATTAATTCTATTACAGAAAGGATAGGAAACATTCAGATTCATTAAACACAGAATCATCAACAGCGAATGTATTTTCTACACTTTATTCACTAAATTCCAACATCGCACGAACCGTACACCAGCAAAATTACGTCTATTTCATCCTCTGAAACACTTAGAGTGGACCAAAATCTCGAATACCGAGATATATCGCTAGGAACACTCGATATTCACCAAGTTATCGTCGGAACTTGATGATTCCCCCGTAATGAATCGTCTTCGAGTTATCTTTGCAAAAGGTTGCGCCGACCGCAGACTAGCCAGATGAGATCGTAAACCGCGCGAAGAGCACCCCGTAGTCGTGAAACTGTCATCGTAATCGTGGAACTTCGGCCGGAGTGGGTTTGTGTTGAGCAAGCGCGGCGTTTTCCTCCCTAAAAATAAGCGGTTGCTCCTCAATGACCATGAAATACAGGGTGACGCGATCGTATGTGAGTCAGCTCTGTTGATGATAATTTTTAATTGCAGATGATTTTGACATAACAGATAAATTATTGTATCGAACCAATTAGTCCTGAAATAACCATTATTAATTTCCAATTGTGATATATTATATTTGTTATTGTAAAAGAATCAATATATTTAATGAGTAAATATTAATTTCGTAGAAGATGTTTGTAAACATTATTTTCAAAGGGTGATAACATCACAGCTGACTCATAAATGACTCAATCATATTTCAATTTTCTATACCTGGCGAAGCCTCACGCAGAATGAAAAACAAACGGGATGACATCGAGCGGATGCTGTAATTCGAGTAGATCCTGCGTACTCCTGTTGGGAAGTCAGGATCAAGAAAAGTCTGCTCGGCGACGGACGACGGACCTTGCAGTCAGCAACAAGTATACACGCGAGCGGATGCTGCGCTAGTTAAAGCATCGCGTGGGAAGTAGTCTCACCTACAAGCATCGAACAGTCCGTTTTAAGGCGTGCATGAGTCGAGTGAAATTTCATCGAGGTTTATCTTTATTGCCAGATAAAAAATGTCGTATTTTTTATTTCGCATATTTTTTAAATAATTTTATAAGAAAATTTTGGGATTTTTGTTTACTAAACGAACTTACGGCAATTCTCCTTCTCCTTAATGGTGGAATACTCTGTCACAACGTATCCAACGGCGCATTTCGCTTTCTCGGACTGTTTCTCGGAGTCCTCCTCGGATCGCCGTCGAGAGCTGGCATTGCTCTTTAGACTCAGAGCTTTATTCCCGAAGGACACTACTTTCTCGGAGGTCGCCGCCTGCACAGAACACGACTGGCTTGTAAGGATCTTCTTACACTTACTGTGACAGAACTTCTTCCCTCTGTCGCTTCAATGATCGCTTCGGGAAATTGTAAGGGACAGTTTAAAACTACTTCGGAATTTATTGGGATTCGAGACACTTTCTTTCTAAGATATTTCCTACTCGACGTGCTGCGATCATTCTTACAAGACGTTGTTCAATTAATGTGCGAATTTTTTTACTCCCCCAGTGAATAAATTTATCCGGCAAATGTTAACAGGTGTGTGCGAGTCGTGTATGTTTACTCACAATGGAACACCGGTGTGATTCGAGTTGAGTTGGAGAAAAATAAGAGGGAACAATTATTTCCTATGATTAAACTTTCATTCAGAGTGCAGTTCCTCGGAGAGAATACGATTGTTTTAGAAGTAATTATAGGAGAATGAGATTAATTAGTAACTTTAGTTCCATTTCCAATCACAGGAAAGTAATAATAACCAACTATGCGGAGGGTCAAATAGCAATTCATACCTGTTGGATTCAACCAATTGTATGTTACATACGTGGCGCTTGTGGGAAGGTAATTTGAAAAAATGACATTCCAATGGTTAGCAGAAAAATGAGAGAAGAATATTGGAAATATCAATGGCTGACCTTGTTTCTGTTACGAATATTGAACGCGCCATAAACGATGGGGTTCATGCAGGAGTTCGTGCAGGCGAAGAGAAACAACCCCTTTTGAATTCGTTGATCCACCATCGAAGCCGAAGATCGATCGATCCAATACCTAATAATTCACGACAATTAATGATAATAAATATTCTTCGATCACTCTTTCAATTTGTCTCATTGACATTACCAAAGGCTCATCACGTAGTAAGGCGTCCAACAAATAAAAAATACTGTGACAATGATGATAGTCATCTTGAGGGTGCGAATTTTGGCGCGAGTGAGAAAGCCTTTCGATGATCGTCGTATTCTGTCTGAGAAAATTAAAATCATCAATTTATTGTCAAAGAATCGATGATTCTACATCGATTGTTATAAAAGTGTTAAAGATAGTGGAACAATTTTAATTTCTAACAACCCCTCACCTTCCTCAGTCTCCCTGGACCGTCGACAGATCTCTAACAAGATACTTGTATAAGTATATATGATGACTATCAGTGGAAACCAGTACATCATCACCATTCCGAAAAGCGAATACGTCAATTCGTGTGTGTAAGTCGGAAAAGTATTGAAGGTGATGCACTGCGCGTACCAGGTAATAGTTGGGTGAGTTTCCACGTGAAATACTATCATCTGAAAGCGACAAACATATCTTACAAAATCGATCCTGGACCAAATATTTAAAAAGTGGATGAACGAAATAATTAAAAAATATTCGCATCTCTCTGTGAAGGTACGAAACTACTTTGAAATTCTTCCCTAATATGAAAGCACGTTATTACAAAGAAATCTTTCCTCAAGAAATGTTAATGAACCAAGCTGTTTAAGTAATTTAATGGTGCAGAAAATAATTAGTGCTCGAACTTTGAAATCTTGGAAGGAAGTCTATGTTTTAATTAGAATGAAGATGAAATTTACCTGCGGTATGGAACACAAAATCGAGCCAGCCCATGCCATTGATAGCATTATCTTACCCCGCCGGTCTACGTCCAACAATTGCAAAGGTCTGATTACAGCGTAATACCTACGACGAAATGTCATGGAATTAATGATATCCAGGTTACCGCTTTGCTTCATGAATTTAATGTTATCGGGGATTAATTTTATTGAATTGATCGGAAAATATGAAGCGATAGGATCGTGGAAAATATACGAAAACCAGAGATGCTTTGGCTGATATTTGAGTGCGCTTTGCCAGTAGTATAATTAATGATTCGGCCGGTTGATTTACTGACCTATCCATACTTATGCAGACGAGGATAAAGGATGACAGGTATAATCCGAACACTCGAAAAAAGGCCATTATCCTACACATAGCATCACCTGCTTTCCATGAGACTGTAATGGCCCAGCCTATTTCCAGAGGCATTAACAAAAATGTCACCTACGCACAGAGGGCACGAATGTTTTGGAAAATTAAATATGCCTGGAATTTCTCATATCTTTTTCCTCACGTTTTCATTGCAGGATACAAAGTCTACGAGTGAAATTCTATGCTTGATTACTGATTGATGGTATACTTACAAATAAATCAGCCACTGCAAGATGCATCAGCATAGCATGTATCCGAGATTTCGAGATACGTTTCCGACGGCGGATTAACACTAAAACGGTCGAATTCCCGATAGCCGATATAATCATTAGGACACTGTAAGTCACTATACTGATAACATGACCCTCGTTAAATCGCATGTCGATTGGCAATTCCATAGCACTCGAATCGTTCATCCTCGTATCGACTAGCTCCAGCAAATTGTTCGTTTCTCCGCTCTCCATGGTGAAATCACCCCTCTTGTGACTTTACGACTACATAAAGTGACGTCGTTAGAAGGGAAAGAATTATTTGATATCTCATCATCTATATTGTGACAAGCGCGATATTGAAATCCGTCCAATTCGAATGTATTATTTCCTTGTGCTGATAAATGTGCTTTTAGCCCTGTCTTTCAAATCCGATTATATAAAACTTTGTAGCAAGTACTTTATACTTAATTAAAATGATTTTTCATCAAGAGAGCTGTCCCAAGAAAAAACATAAACATAAAGAAAGAAAAAGCTCCAAGACGTTGTAATTTCCTTATGAGTACATAAGAAGCAAGCATAAGGTAAACTTTATTAATAATAGATCGTTTCAATGGACTATTGCGAAATGCTGTATTGAAGGCTTTCCAAGGGACGAGGTTGCATTTCCCGAGAGTGCTCGATAAAATGAACAGAAACCTTTTGGAACTTGTGATTTCTTCGTGTAACAATCGCGCGAAGGCGTAAGTACTTACGTTCGCGGAAGTGCAGCTGGTGAAAAGCTGCTGTAAAACTGGCAGACAAGAGCCAATTCTCTCTGACGGCGGAGGCGTCGATGACTCAAATTCCCGGGTAGCTTCGACGCCGAAGCAGGATCACGTCGCTCAAGTGTATCAGAAGACGACAGGAGGTGTCTTCACTGGTAGATCGGTTTATTTTACGGCGGCGAAAGTATGCGACGGCCTTTCGATGGAAATCGATCGATTTTGCCCACGTGTTACCGAAAGCTTGCATTTGCTCGATCTATTTGTGTCCGATTTCCGCTTGATTGTTCGTAATATTTCGGAGCAATCTTTTTTCCACTCTCGCAATTTCATGTCGAATACGATTGCTTCTTTTTTTATTATCTCTGCATTGGTAGAGTTTTTATTTTGATGCCGGTTTCTGGGACAACAGATTTGCATTGATCCGGTTCTTAGTAAATGATTGCAAATTCAGATGGGATGTCACTTTGACAAGATCGATTCATTGTCATCCGGCTGATAGTTCGCCCCGAGTTACAGTTAATCCCATTAAGATCAATCGAACTGTTGCACCCTTCGCGCGCACTTCCTCAGGCGCAATTACTTTCCATTGCGCTAGTTTCTCTTGACGTTGTTCGACGAACAGTTGATTTCACGAAGTGTATATTCAACATATCGTTCTTCTTCTTCATCTGCTTTCCATTTTACTTCCGATTCACACAGTGCAATTATTTCACTTTTACAATCACTGATCAGGAATAACAGTATTAATCATTTTCTTGAACGTGTGACTTTCTTAAGTTATTTCTTATTATTGTTATATTATAAAAGCGTGTTAAAGTGACTTGAGAAGGACAGGATGACTTTTGAACCCTTGCCGTGTGAGCTTCGACGCGCAACTGATTTTACTCTCACGTCGCAACCCTCTGCCCGACGAAACTCCGCTCGGCGCAGGTTCAGCTTCGGCCACTTCTACGCTCCTTTAATCGTAATTCCGACTTGCCAATCTACGGAAAGGGACAACATTGTCTGCTTCTATGCGCGGGAGTTAATTTCATTATCTCGGATGAGCGATGAGCAATGTTACAGTTCGAAGATCTTGGCTTAGCACCTACTAAACTCACTATAAACGTTACTACTCTCAAGCGAGTGAATAATTTAGTATTCATAGGTCTAGCATTTATTTTTTATCGCCTCTACAATGTCAAAACGTCCGCAGGAACATTAATAAAATCGTCCTTGCAAGGATGTCAATATCGACAATGCCGCCCTTATCAGATCCCTTGTTAGAACAGGAACTTTCCTGACGGCGACTATTCTAGTTCACTCGTCTGTCAAAGGAATTTGTCGAACTCTAAAAATACTATCAACTCCTGCATATTTTTGGTAATTCATGAGTTAACGAATTCATACTATTTAAATGAACTAGAAAATAATATAAGTTTGTTATCGTTGACATTGTCAAGAATGAAATAATTAACTAATACTTGAAATTAATTTTAAAAACTCGGCACTTTTAAACGCCGAGCTCCGGACTTTTCTAAGCCATTCCCAGTAAATGTACTGTCAAACTTATCGACGTTGATATCAGGGAATGAAAGTTCTTAATTAAACTGTTATTTAACAAGCGTTTGTAAAGATTACGTCATTTCTCAGAAAGTATGTATTATGAAAGAGAAAGCGAAGGGCTGGTGGCAGAAGGGAAGCCCTTAACAATAGCAGAACTAAGGGAGGGCGCGTGTGCACTCGCTGCAGCCGTTAGGTTGGATTATTGTTACAGTTCAATTATAGCCACTGTTTCCCGTATCATACAGGCTACGGGTTTCCCAGCGATGTAATCTATGGTACAATGAAACCTGATTAGGCTTCCCATAAAACGAACGTTCACGTAAGTAGACAGTGGTGCTGATCGATTAAACCGACTAAAGTTCAATACAGTATCAATATGAGCTACTATAATCGATTTTACTATCGCGTGTCCTTCTATTTAAAAGTATTTTCTATTCCAAAAAATTCTAACAATCCAAAGTCTCACCTTCGTTGAAAGCACTGGATCATCGAAATTTCCGGAATCCAGATTAATAGTCAGCAACCACTATCGCTCGTGGCTCTCACGTGTAAGCGATATCGATATCTTCCGATTCGCCAGTGAGAAACAACACAATTCGGTACTTTTACATGAATACTGGCACTGGAAAAATTTCCTTCCCACTATCAGCTAGTGGAAAAAGACTTTATTCCTTCGATTGTCTTGAATAATCAGGACGCCTGGTGCACTCGACGATCGACACACATTATCCGCGCTAATCTGTTTACACGGGACGATGGGGATACTTTATTGCTGGTGAGATCACAGTGAAGTCATTGTGTTGCCGGCCACTGGAATCATCAACGATCACAATCTGGATTTGCATTCGCACCTTCCACAAGTAAAACGTCCAGAACACATATTACACGTTACACATTCATTGATAGTTGAATGTTCACACCGTTAACGATCGAGTCCCTTTCGATACAAGGAATTGTCTGCAAGTGCATCCATCAGGAGCTTACAGCCAGTTTTACCTTTAAGAACTTGCGCGCGTAAAGAATAATCCTCTCGACCTTGACGAACATTTCAGCTGCGATAATTAATCCGCACTGGACGTGGGAGCGATGGGTTTCGACGGCTCCAATGAGACAGGCGGTCATCGATCGGTTGGTACGACGGGAACCTCGTGAAAAAATGATGCGGGAGTGTCGTCAATTATCACTAAACTGGACCACTCGATGCTCCGACTACTACGCAGGAAAAAGTTGTTACACTAACTTGAGATGACACCGAAGAATTCCCTTTGGTTTATAAGATACACTGTTAATCTTGTTGGTAGAATTGCATGGAATTTCGGGAAGAAGTTTGCACGAGGAAATTTAATTAAGTCGCATCGGAGATCGCCGGGAGACTGCGAATTCTGCGGGTCAGTTGAGATTTCTAGGCTGACACGGGTACTTAGGCCAGCGGCCGAGGGTCAAGTGTCAAATCGACATTGATAGCTATACCAACACACATTCGCCGCGTGCTTCTCTTGATCGCTTCAGTCCAGTGCTACTGTTACACGACTTGTAACAATCGCGGATCTCAGAATTGCACTCTGGACCTTTGAAATTAAGAATAAGAATATTGCATTCAATGAATGAATGCATGAATTCTAATTAGAATTCTAGGTAAATGTTAATTACGAATATGTGTTTATCGATGGAACTTGTTGCGCCATTCAAGCTTTCTCGGCAAAACACCGCTGATACCTACGAGCGTCACACAAGTTTCCTCATTGGTTCATATAATTCTAAGGGTCGAAATAATAGAGTGCGTACTAATTAGTTTGCTGGAAGTTTATTAATTTCGATTGAAATTTAATCCTGACTACAAATTATTCGCAGCATCTTTAATAGCAGCGCACATACTATGTGAATGTACGTGTAGCTACTAAATAGTAGTAGTGTTCTTGAAGATGGGAATGTGAACGGAAAAAGCGTAATCTATCGAATGTATGTAGCTAATTATAGGAAAATGAAGAGAGCTGGTGGTAAAAGTGATACAAATCCTGTTCAGTTGATCGCCGCTTCGGCACTGGTGGTGGTAAATCTTTGGTCAACAGCTTCGATTCCACCTACTTCACTATTCGGCGCTGCATCCTCCAATGGAATGCGAAGAATGCAGGGCAAGGTTGCGGGAAGTAAACATATATGTTAATAATTAGCAGGCACTTAATTTCAAAGCAAAAGTGCATCAATTCTCAAAGGTCCTTTTGATTTATTCGGTTTCTTCCACTTTTTCCAATTTTCCCGTAGAAAATAAAGAATCAGTGGCGTAAAGGCCAGAACAGTATCGAAAACACAAACTTTATTGTTTCGTGATTCTTTAAAGACTTTCTTTATTAGAAATTTCAATTTGGGAGAACAAGGTCAATGGGATGCATTCGGCAGGTTTAATGTATCCGTTCTAATCACTTTACGCGTGATATCCTGTTCATCAAATGATGTTACGACAGTTTAGATATGTCAAATGGGCTGTGCATTATTACACTGTTAGTCAGTAAGCATAATTCACTTTAATATGTTTGTTGATCTTAACGCACAACTAAATCTCCAGAAACATCGAACTACGTCAAGTTCTACTAAAGGGTTGCTATCAATGACGGTGTATTTCAAGAGCTCTGTTCACTCGCGTATGCTAAGCATTTATGTAAGATATTTACATAAGACCCGTTGACACTTAATTGTTTGAGCTGTTTCCATCGGATGAATGAGAACCAACCTAGTATAGGTAACTCTAGAAAAGGAAAGTCAGGGTACATATGATAATTATACATTTTTATAAAAAATAGCCTAATATGTACAATTCTTGCAATTCTACAGAATGCAGAACTTAACGGGCTGTTTCGTCCACCGGTTTAATTTTTCCAAACAACGAATTGTAAAGTTCATTCTTCGCGACATCCGTCCACGTATCATTCACGGTGATAGGTGCCATGAAATTAACTAATTTATTATGAACATTGTATCGTATTCTTCGGCCCTTGGTCGCCCTCGTATCAATTTTCCTTTTCATTTTTCTTCTCATGTTCTGCAATTGTATCCACTGTTTACTAAGCTGTATAGGATCAGTGACATCGGAAGACTTGTATTCGATCAAATCCCTCAATAACTGGTGGTAGAAATCATCGTCGTCGTAAATCTCAGGATCGTATTCTTGAACTCTTCTGCCATCTTCGTCGTCGGGTGCTTCTACTTTCCCTACAATACTGTATTCCGAGCGTTTCAGCTGCGTCTTCTTCCGAAGTTTCGTTTTATCGCTCAAAGCAAATTCGATTTGCTTCAAAGTGGTTTGACTCATTCCCTTATTTAAACTGCCAGTGGCTACCCTTGTTTTCTCATTCCACTTTTGGATAACAGAATTTCGGTAGTCCATGTACATATCGTGATTATCCTGCAGTATCTTCTCGTATTCATTTAATTTCAGCTTTTTCCTTGGTGATCCTCTTGTGTTTTTGTCCTCTGACCCTTCCTCTTCCTCGGAGTCAGGCTTATCTGCATCCTCTGCCTCATCTTCTGTGTCCGAAGGGATCTCTTCATCCATAAGATCATCTTCTTCTGATTCACCTTCACCTTTGCTTTCTTTTATCTTCTTCTTTTGGGAATTAAGATTTCTAGTCTCAGGATATTGTTTCAAGAGTGAACTCTGTAGTTGTAATAGATTATTCAGCAGAAATGCTAATTTGTCCTTGGCTTCATTTGTCTTGTTCATAAAGTCAACATCTGTCCTATAATTCTTATGCATGTTGCACTGTGGCATTTGATTACTGTTCACCACACACTTCTGCAGCTTTATTCTCATTTCCAATAGATTCTCCCAGAGTTTTAACTGACTTCGAACACAGTTGCCTTTCTCTACCTCAGCTCTAAGATTTGTATCTGTCATTGTTTTAATCTTAGATGTTTCCCCTCTGTTTCTAAGCAGTGGATTTCCAATATCAAAAGCATAATCTTCATCATCATCCGCTCCGCTAGATTCATCCTCGTCACCAGAGTCAATATCAGAGTTGACTGATCCATCGGAAGGAGCCTGTTCCTCGTTAGAATCACTGACATTTTGCTCACCATCTGCCAGATCTTCGTTCTCGCTATCTTCATCTTCGCTCCCTTCGCTCATTCCTTTCTCTTGCATGTCCACATCTGAATCTTCTGCTGGTGATTCATTATCCGAATCTGAATCACTGTATACATCTTTTCTTGACACCTTCTTTCCAGCATACCTGAAACGCAAGATTTACCAAGAACATTATTAATAAAGAAGACGAATAAATACAACTACAAAACTATGTCAATTTCGCAATAAGTTTAGGATTTGATCATCGAAATACCTGCTGTCGGTTTCATCCAAAGTTTCAACATTTAATCTACGAATTTTCGAGGGCTTTGCATTCTCATCGGAATCAGAATCTTCATCGTATTGCTCGACAACTTTAGCGCTCGTTTCCTCGGTTTCATCGTCCGAACCAAATGTTGTAGGAGCCGCTGTTATTAGCGCATTGATTCTATCCGCCAAAGTATTCTTCTTCGGCTTCGGTGGCATATTGTGGAGAAAAAACTCGCGTGAACATTCGAAAACAATCAGCACGTGTACGAGACAAGCATAACCTGGCGCGTCGTATGTTAGACAATCTGTAATACCGACCGACCGAACGCAACTTTACCGACAGTCAGTCTAACTTGGTTCATGGAAAATCCGCAGCGCGACGATTCATTTCCAGTGAAAGGAGACTATTCCTTATAGTTTTGCAACCTTTAAAACAGTTACGGTTTTATTGGAAATTTGTGAAAATGGATTGCCGAAGATATCGAAGAATAAGTGTTCCCAGATCGAAGCAGATGAACTTTAATCCCACAACTATTTGGATGCTCGGGGTGGCAGAAGAAAAAGGGTTTCAGGTTTGTTAATAAGCTAGAGCGGATGCTCTCTCACGTAAAATTGGGCGCGCCGGATGACAATGCAGCAAGAACAAAAAAGGCCGGCTGACCTGTTCGCAAAGGGGCGCATAATTCCCTGGGTAGGCGACGTATGCAAATTGGGCGCGTCTGAGAAACACTTCGGGAAGGGGTGCCGGCAGACGGTGGGCAGTTTTTTGACCAGGATTTCCTCATGCCGCTCACAGGAAAGCCGTAAAAAAAACCTGCGCCATCCGTGGCCTTTTGGTCACCCCATGCGTGAGACTTTGCATCAAGGTGCACACTTCCACTACCCCATCTGAACTTCTCCAGTGGGTTCTCGTTATCAACCTTTACATACTTAACCCCATTTCTTGCATGCAATTCTTTGCAGTAAGGTTTACAACTAAATCCTGTGTTCTAATTAATTTTTAATACTTTATACTTTAAGAATTCTATCATATACTACAATACTTTCAAATTGTATGGTGTACTATGCTTGGAATTTTACAAATGTATTCAGAGTATCGGCATGATTCTGTTTACAGGAAGATTGGACGATACTACTAGCAGGGCCAAAATTCGCTAGCATAGAATAGCATCTTTCTTATATAAATTTCAACGAACGACCCTGCCCCCAAGCCCCGCGCCGCCCTCCGTCTCTATCACAGCCCTCCGCGGCTGCAGAACGGCGGTGGTTCGGGAGGAGGAGGAGGGTGGAGTGCAAAAAATTTCGCTCGCAGTAACGGTCCGCCGGCAAAACCTCCCTCTCCGGGGCGCGCTTTTTGCCACGTGCCAAAATAAAACGTCTCCGGCTCTCTTTTCCTGGCGTCCCAGCGAAAGACAAGCCGAAGGAACGGAATTGCCGGGATGCGAGCTTGTGTCGGTGAGGATGGCACTGTTGGCCAACGATGCAATGCACAGAGAAAATCGGACTTGATGGTGGTGGTGGAGAGAAGCTGGTGTGGTGGTAGTAGTAGTGGGTGGACGGACGCAAAAATAAGAGCGCGCACAGCAGAGTGAGTGCGACCAGGGGTTGGCGAAAGGGGGGTTGGGCGGTGGCGACTGGTACGGGAAAAGAAGAAGCACGGTGCCGGCGAAATGGAGAGAAAAACGACGAATTCGCGGTGGTGAGAAACGATGATGGGGAGAAAAATAGGAAAAGTCCTGGGAGCATCGGCGGCGGCGACGGCGGGCACCCAGCGGATTCCTAGACAAGATTTACGGCTCGCCGCTACTCCACTTCTCGTATCCTTCGACATTATGTCTCCAGGGCGAAATGGCGCAGCCCTTAAGAAGAGTGCGCCTTAATTCTGGATAACGAATGCTGCCGTCGTTGCAACCGTCGATTTCTCACGTTCATCTGGCAGCCGTCGCTCTTTTTGCGATGATGCCTTGTCAAACATTGTCCTATGAAGAAGCCCCTCTCTCTACCTCCGCGTCGTGACAGCACACGCGATCGCCATGGAACCCGTTCCTTTTTTACACCGGTGAGACACGGTGGATCCGCATTTCGTGAGCTATTTTGCTACCAGGCTGCGCTCTCTCAGAGAGAGCGTCGCAGCGAGCGAGGAAGAAAAAGGCAGGAAGAACGCGGAGGATGTGAATTTTCGAGGGAGACGACGTGCATGCTTGTTCCCTCTCCCTGGGCTTTCGAGCGGTTGAACCTGCAAAAATGTCGGTCCTCTCTCTCTTCCTCTCTTCTTCTTTCTGTGTATGTGTGTGTGTGTGAGTCTCTTCCTCCGACTGGCGAGTCGATGGCGGGGTAAAGAGGTCGTACGTTCCTAGAGGGGTCGCACGGGAACGAGGGGAGAGAAGATAGCTTTTTACGGGGCGCCTTCTCTCGCTGTGGCTGACTTAGGTGGGCTCGTTCCACGCCGGGGGATGATGGTAGGGGCACGCTTTTTGCAGCCGCGATGTCGGATAGCTGTAGCACTGGCACTGGCCCAGGGAGGAGCGTACCTACACCGGGGACACTGGTAAACTGAATTTCGAGGGGACCCTATAACTCTAAGGGATGCCCCAGGATTTTTGCATCGCTACTGGGCCCGGAATTGCGCCCACCTTAAGCCACGCCTCATTTTTCTTGTAAGTACTTTATAACGTCTTGCAATAAAATTAACACATGGTAGAATTATCAGATATTGTTAAATAATTTGATTCCAATTTGATCTGCCCCATCTGATCACAATTGGAATAAATTTCAATAACTTTGCAAACATTTGTATCATGCATTCATATTGCACAATACTATCTTGAAAACTTGGAAGACTGTGGGTACTTTAATAATTGCAAATCGATGCGCGTGCAAATGTCTCTCATTAGCGATGTTTTAATTGTGCATCGAAGCACTCCTAATACAATTAAGCCTGAAAAGGATGATGTACTTCTGGAAGAATGATAAGAAAGTTTGGTCGAGAATGAAATCGGAGGATCGATGCTCGGCCTAAGGAGTTTGGGACGAAAAAATTTGAAATGTAAAGCCGACGGTTGGTTAACGCATCGGTGGCCCATCAGTGGTGTTCGATTAAAGCTGGTGGGGATGATCGATGCCAAGGGTGGGGATGGCGGCGCGCTTCCAGGAGGGAGGTGGGAGAACTATTGCACGTTGCGCGCCTCCTCGAGAAGGGGAAAGCCGAGAGACACGCTGCGAATCCACTCGACGGCGAGCAAAGCGCAGCGCGCCATCGTTCGAAACGTCTCGTTCAATCGGCTTTTCCACCAGGATTTCGAGCCTGCACTCATTGCACCCGGCTGTTCCGACTCGTATCATTGTACAACACAGTGTCAGGTGCACGGACAACAGCCGGGCCAATTTTGTTGACAAACGGACCAACCAGATCCACTCATCCTCAAATCATCCCCTCCCAGACACCCGCACGTGCACGTGTACCCACTGAGACTGTAATCATCCACTCGGCAGACTTGTAATGTTCCCTTTTGTGCGGTTGAAAGTAATTTGAAAGTTTATCTTCTGAGTGCTTACTGTCTATTGTCAGACTTGAGTCTGTTACTTGTACCACTTTTCCTGTTTTCTATTGTGCATGGTGTTCCCTCTTGTTGAGAGTATTTTATCCTGACCTATTTCCCCCTTTTTGAGTATACTTGAAACAATTCTAAAGAATTGTAACAATTGTACTGGAGAAGGCGATATCAACCGCGACGCGTGCGAGATCGGCAAGTGTAAAACTCGCAGGGTGGCTTTGAATGCGTCGGGGAAGAAGGGTGCTTGAATGGCCACACTGTTCGATGAGCTGGAAGGCTGTGAGGAAAACGTGAGCGTGGCAGTGCTGTGAGATTGCGGTCGCTGCTTCAAGCATCGACACCGGAGGCTGCCGTGCGACCAAACGGCAGGCATGGAAAGTCGCGTGGTCAGCGGTGGCACCAGCGAGGAATCGGCAACGGTACCGACGAGCCAGGGCGTCGGGACGCCCTCGCCTGTCCCGACAGTCGCCACGGTACCAACGGTGTCCAGCGTCTCGATTAATCCGACGCCGATCGCCAACGCTGCTGTTGCATGCAGTGCCCAGAATCCCGTGGTCGTCGTCGCCAGTCCACCCAATAAGCATCAGGTCCCCAGGATACTCAGCAGAAATGTCAATGGCACTCGTAAGTCTCGACATACATTTTTCTCTCTTTATTACTTTCTTTTATACGAGAATTAAAATTATTCCTATATCTTCTGCGAAAAGAACGAAGCTTTGTTGGAAGCTTCAGAAATGTATTATATCTTCTAAGTTATTTAGAGATATTTTAATTATCGAATTATAAGTACTTTTAGTTCGTAGAAATAAACATTTTATGAAGTGGATAAATAACAGGAAATGAACACACATGTATCGATGAAAATGCTTCGACCTTTTCGTGTGGTAGGATACGAGTTGCAGGGTGTTTCGTTTATGGAAGTACACTGTAAACTTTATGAATATGCATTTTCCTCGAACAAGAACTCCGGTGTCCGCGCATATTACATTTCGCCTCTGGTACGCGCGTTGGTAGCGCGGCTAACTCCCCGCGCCTTTTTCTGCCAGACTTCAAACATTATTTTCGGCCGGCCTTTTTACCGGAGGCACCCTGGAAATTTACACGACTTTGAATCCCAATGTCTCTTTCCCAGCAAAATATTTGCGCGCGAGGTGTGTCGTCTCGTTTTATAGATCTGTGTTTGCGCGAAATTCTGTTTACGAATCGAGCGGCTGTCCTGCGAACTTCTTGCGCTAACTACTCTTTTTCTTAAATAGACGCCGACGAGACAATAACGCCGAATTATAAAAGAAATTCTTATCAAGGAGAAACCCACGAAGTCTACTAATTAGAATAATTATGATCATATATTTCACTTTAACTACTGCAACCGTTGTTATCTTCACAAAAATCCTCATTGACTGCAAAGTCCAGTACTATCATTACGTATTCCTTGAGCGACACTAATGGAGAAAGGGGAAATTTATGTATGCGGCGGTTGCTTTTTAAGTTTGACGTAGCGTGGCGGCACGGAAAGTAGAGAAAGAATGTCACTGCTCAGACCATCTTCGTGGCGCGCGCGTAAGAACGCCAGTGATGCTAGACATAGTGCTTCCTGTCCTACATAGTCGATCGAAACAGCAGCGTTGTTTCGCTTTGCGACTCGATTCTAAGATGCGCGGACTTTTTTGAGAGCAGCTAGAGAATGCGTTGACCCACTGACACGCGGAAATCCTGGCGCCCGCTCTTCCTCCGCAATCCTTCTCTCTCTTCTGTCCTCTCTCATTCTCGATCCCGCCCTTTCCTACACACGCGTCTTTCCAACACCCTTTAAACTCGCGTGATCAACACAGTTGAATCAAAATAAATTTGTTTACTATGATAAAGTAATTTTTTAAATCCGAAAATACAAGGTTTTTGCATATTTTAATTAGATTCTTTGAATGAGTTTTGTTTATCAACTCTAATCGAATTGTTATCCATTAACATAACAAGAAAGTTAGGTTGCATCGGGTTTCCTTTGGAAACAGGACACCGAGTCACCCCACTTTCGTGTGCAGAGCGAACCGGAACAGTTGCTGTATCACGGAGGATGATGTCTCAATTAAAAGTGCGTCGAGGGTAGGACAGTGTGCGAGCGAGTACGATTTCATTGAATCCGGGAACGAGAGAGTTGGGAAAAAGTGGGGCAAGCTTAATTGGCAGTGCATATATAGTATTTAGATTGAAAATGCACTCGGATGCGAGCAATGACTAAAGTGGGCACTGGCCGGGTTCGGCTAGGTATCCGTAATGCGGCATGAGTCAAGCTATCAGTAAAAAGGAGGACGTCGTGCAAAAAGAGGCTTTTTCTTCCGCCGCCGGCGTCGGCGAGCAACTATTGCGAAAATCGTTTTTGCCAGTTTCTTACGGCGACGTGAGCACAGCCCGTCCGAGGTGGCCGCATAAGCACCAATGACCACCGCGGTGTGTCGGCTGCAAAAAAGGCGAGCTCGCTCGCGGTTTTGTCCGGCGTTTCTCCGAAAGTTGAAATTGCCAGGGGAGGAAGAGGGAGAGGAATATCGTTCGGAGACGCCAGTTGGTCGATGCTGGAAACTTCTCGCTCCGTCTAGCTCGTTCATTCCTCACTGCTCCCCCTCCTTCCCCTCATTTTTCCCCATCTATCCTCACAGTGTTTCCTCTGTCTCGCTCCATTGTTTTTTCCCACTTGGCGGCTTGTCGAAATCGATTGCGCCGCGCGGAGGGACTCTCCTGCCAGTTAGAAATTGGTTTGTAACGATCCTGTGAAATTCGATTGCGAGAGCGCACCGCCGTCTCTCTGTGTCCTCTCGATCGAGTGTCCCGTTCGAGTGATGGTGGTGGTGGTGGACGCGTCCATCGAGAAATCGTACTTGCGCTTGTTAGAATTTCTAAATCCTATAGCGCCTGCTTTTTTTTTTGTTTTTTTCAAGGCGACCGATGTCGAATTGAAGGCTACAGAAAATATGCAGAGTAATTGGGCGCCACTCGCTTCCCTCACCGCCGCCCTTCCTCTTCCCCAAGTGTTTCAGTGCAAAGTCGCCGAGCAAAAAAAGGTCGAATGCAAAACGCGTTCATTACTCGGCCGAGTTTTTCCAACGCGGCTCTTCGCTGTTTTCACGTATCACTAGCGCGCAGAGCCAGCCAGTCGAGCCGAGCGTAGTCGAGCCTATTCAGAGCAGTGAGATAATTCGGTGCGGCGTAAATTTGAGGCCGAACGCCCGGACAAAAACGGCCACTTGCTCGCTCCGCTGCCGTGGAGCTTGGCACAAAAAGTCCTGGCCGTTTTTGCGGCCGCCCGGGTTCACCGGGTTCCCGCGTTCCCGCTTAGAACTTATCGAGCCAGCATGTTTTGCCGTGGCGGCCGCGCGCCGGCAACTCGCGAGCATTCGCCTTGCCGCTACGTCATTTCGCAATTACACCCTTAACGGCAGAGTTCCACCATGACTGTCCGCTCGTACGAGCGTCCAGTTTGTCTCTCGGCCGTCACTTACTGTCTCGCAAGTGTCTCCGCGTGATTCCTCCTTTCGAAATACACGGCGGGAGAATCTTTCGTCAGTGGATGACGAGTCTGTGTCAGTGGATGATAGCTTTGAGGCAGATGCACGCTCTTCACTCCCATAACGATCTTCTCTTGTTAGCGATCGCTCGGCAACACCAGTTCTATTAGCTCCTTTTCAATGCCAGTGTTCGCGCACGATTTCTTGTAATTTCCAGCAACCGCATGGAATAATCGTGAGCGACGCGCAGCTGCTTTCGTAGCTAACGAACTCTTTCGTTCACGATCTCCTCCTCCTCCTCGTCCTAGCTCTCTCTCTTTCTCTGTGTACTCCGGGCCGTGTGTACATTGGGCCCAGCACGCTACCGGAGAGTTAAAGGGCTCGGCGCTCAATGTAATCTGAATACGATCGAGAAATCCTCTGCGGTCCGTGGGTGGTTGCACTCGAATGCCCCTTAATTCGAGTGACGAAAGAGGCCTGACGAGGTCTGCTGCTCCCTGATACCTTCACCGTTCGCTGCTCGTTAAACACTAGCTGACCCAATTTCCTTAGTAAACAAATAGTCTCGCTAATAGAAAGAAAGTCCTTGCAAGATACACGGATGATATTTTACTGTCAAATCATAATTAATTCTTTCTTGTTCGACACCTTCCGGTGTTGATGATCCTTCCTGGTCAAACAGGAACTTTCCCACAGCTGAGAACGATGGGGAAGGAGAGTGCGGCAAAGAGGTCGCAGTATCTTTTGCGAATAAATTACGGAGCAGTCTTGCTAACACTCTTTTATACTCGGCAGGATTCGGGGCGTAGAGAAGGGATGTGTTCTCATTCGGTGGGGGGTTTTTTGTTCTAAGCGATAATCCTCGCAAGAGATGCGCCCGCGCTTTCCTACCTGTTTCACCTTCGACCCCTTTTCCACGATGACCTGGACCGTTCTCGTTGCCTCTCTCTTTCTCTCTCCGTCTCTTGTTGGGATCATCCTTGCGCGCGCGCTCGCGCGTCAGCGATGCATATTCGAAGAGGTTGCACCCTTCGAGGCCCAAAAAAACAAAGGCCTCGAAAGGGCGCTTTGTCTTTCTCCCTTGGCCGAGTAGAGCAAGCTCTCCTCTCTTCTCTTCTCTTCCGATGTCACTCTCTCGCACTCTCACACAGATATACATCCTCTGCCCGGCCTCCTTTCCTCTACGCCTCTCTTCCTTTCTCAGGAGGTTTTTGTCCCGGCTCGACCGCACTTTTTTCTCGTCGGCTTCTTTATCGGGCTGGATTTTTTCCCTCTGATATCGTACCACTCTCACGCTATACTGCTACTCTCGATCTGTCTCTTGCGAGTCGAGCACTCATAGACTTCGATGGAAAGTCGTGCTTGATTTTTTGGTGATTCCCAAGCAGGATCATTAAATAAAAGATTGAGGCTTGGAAAGACATCGGTGTGAAAGGATTTCTGGTTGTCCTTGGTGTGGGAATTCTTTGTTGGGAATTAATTAATTTTTTTTTTTATTATTATTAGAATTATTGTAATGGTGTAGGTTCAAAGAGACACAGGTGGGTGTGATCCCTCTGGGTGAACTGTGCGAGCGGATGACCCGTCTCGCAGGTGACGAGACCTTTCACTGTCAGAAAAAAGTTACCCCCCTGACTGGCTGGTTAACCCTTCCTCTCATCTTCGTCCGTGGAAAAAACGCAAAGGATAAAAAAATCATTTATTCACAGGATATGCCTGTGGGAACTTTGTTTTTCAGGGTGTCTCAACAATCTCTATCGACACCCTCATTAGTATGCATTTCGGACTACTATTACCTGTCAGTTTGAGCTACTTAATGTTCAACTTCCTAATCCCTGCTTTCACTTACTGTCAGTCTACATAATAGATCGGATAAATAAATAATTTATTATTAAGAAAATTAAAAATAACATCGCTTTTCTTTAATAGCTCTTTTTCGAAGTCAAGTGATAAGTGGTCTTCCGGTCGGGATTGATATACTGAGACACCCTTGCATTGTGCTGGCCGAATATCGATGTAACTTAGAGGGCCATTATGTCGCCGTTGCCGCCGCTATGCGCTAAGGAATCCCGATTTATCCTGTTTATTCGGCGGCTGCCTGTCACGCGACTTTTTGCCGGAGGTGTTTTCGCCGCGGGCCGGGCATCCTCCGCTCGACCTCCGAACTCTTCCATTTGTTCGCCCACTTGATTTCTTAGCCGGAATGCTCCATTCTTGCTGCATACCACTACTGCCAAGATCAGAGAACCCACTCCCACCTTGTCGCGCCACCCTCCCCGTCTCATTCTACATCGACGAGTAAAGGCGAATTAAATGCCTAGTTTTTCCTTACCGACACACATTACAACGGCCAGCAAATGGAATCGGGAAAACCGAGACGACAAGTAAAAAGTGGTTCTCGTTTCGATGCCTGTAACTCCATGCAAATGCCATTTAAGGTGTTAAGTCCTGCATGGCTCTTGGAAGGCCGGCGATGGCCGACTAGCTTTTCGGGTCGTCCGACCATTTTTCCGAGCGATCCCGTGGAGAGGGATTTAAGGGGTACGGCAGGGGTACTGGTAGAGGTCGGTCGTCCCTCGGGGGTTGGAATAAGGGCCACACCCCGTCAGCCTAAATTGGTATCCGATGTTAAAGATGGCTGCGACCCTCTCCTGCTTTTCTCTCGTTTACTTTACCCCCCAATTATTCTTGTATTATATTAAATAATTAATTAAAATCTAGTTAATTAAAAGTCGCTTTTAATTTAAAATAAAATTTAAGAAAGAGTCTGCAGGAGTAATTTCGTAAGGGGTGCAAAGTAGCGCGAGCGATAAAGAAAGGGGAGTGCGCGACGAGGGGGTAGATGTGTGCAGAAATAAGGAAGGAAGGGCTAACGTAAGTCGAGGACAAGGCAGTAGCGGGGCAATGCCGCGAACTAACAGTAGGTTCAGAAATGAAGTAGTGGATAGGAAGAGAAGGCGCGAGAGGGTTGCGGGGAGAGGGTTGCTGGCTAGAATGGGTCAGATGAGACTGTCGGTAGGAGTGAGGGGATCGAAACGTCGACTCAGTCCATCTGCCCGGTGTTTTGTCCAGGCGGCGGCGGGAGAGGCGCTCGGGCAAAAACTCACCTAACCCTTCCTTGATTACAATGCCGGCAAAAAGCGAAATACTAACCGCCGCCGCCGCCGCGCGCGGACCCGTGTTCACTCGCTCGCTCGCACTCGCACGGCAGAAGCGAGCGGGCGCTCCTAAGAAACTAGACCCGTTTTTGCGCGCTACCAGGAGAGCGCCCGCTCCGTGAAGTATCGGACAAAGAACCTATACTGTTCACCCTCTTCTCCTTATTCACTGCTATCTCGCTCCGGCACACCAACACACACGCTCGCCCGCCTCTCTTCCCGTCGACGTACCGAGCCGCCGTCGCCGCCGCCTCCTCGTACGAAGAAGAGCGCGCCCGTCGCGTCTTCTATCTCGCGCGGACTTCCTCCCCCCGGGGCGACCTATGCCTCCTCCGGCATCTCTTCCAACCGCCTCCTCTTCCTCCTCCTACCTCCTCCCCCCGCCTTTCGCTCGCCTAGTTCTTAGCTCTTAGAGCGTCGGACCACGTTTCTCCGCTGAACCTCTTCTTCTCCTTCACCTCGACGGACCATTACCTCCCCTTCGTACGTGTCCGGCACGTATAGATGACTCCTGGAGCCGACCTCGGCTGACGGCGGGTGTCCCCGAAGAAAATGCGAGTCTGCCCTTTCTTTGGCGCCCGGCGATCTTCCTGTCCGGGGGATGATCGATTGGCTTCTTCGTCGCTCGCCCAGCACCAGCCGCAATGGGGTGATATCCTCACCCGTCCCCCCCTTTTGCTTCGCTGGAGTCAATGAACTGACCGGATTTTCGGACTGTTCCACTAACTGGCCCGAAGTACGCGGTGATTCGTTAATGGACTTTTGTTTTCCATTTTAGTTGGGTTGTTGAATTTGTATTGTATTAATGGCTCGGATCAGTTTTCTAGTTTTTTGATGGTTGGGATGGTTCATTCGCGAGGATCCAACTTGGTTCTTCGTTTCCACCCTTTGCAAGGGAATTCTACAGCACCTTTTTAATCGTTCGCAGTCGATCTGTTCTTAGCCGGCCCGCGAATGAAACTCACGTTCGCTCCTTCCCTTTTTCTGCGCCGACCATTTATTAGCATTGATTGATGCTTTTCTCTCTTTCCAGCGAGCCCTCTTCTCGCTCCGTGTCCACTCCTCCCCGCCGCGCGCCGGGACGCCGGAATGTTCCTGGCTTGCGCGAGTCACATTAATAATTATTATTATCCAATTGGTAATAATGACTCTTCTTCGCTCGGCTTAACTACTTTTTCCATGTTTTCACTGTGACTCTCTATTCTGTGGTATTTCGATCTTGTTATCGCCTCGGACAAGCTTTACCGGACAAAGTGCACGTATTACAAATAAAGACTTTTATTTCATTATAAAAGCAGCCGATGACATGCGATAGTTTTTAATTGGTAAAATCGAGTATTCGATAAAGATCGGATTAGGAAATGACCGATGGAAAGAGGACGTGGATTCTGGGGAATTCTGCGGAAGGACGAGGCGAAGAAAGCCTAGTCCGGCGAAATATCGGGGCGAAAGAGGGAGAGGAGCCTTCCTGATGGGGCCAGCGTGGCGACAAAAAGTGCCCGGCTTGTCGTGTGCTTATGATTGTGGCGGCGAGAGACACTCGAGTGGAGTTAATTTGATCGTGCATCGTATTCTAAACGACAGCCTGCCGATTCTTCGTTCACCGGCCGCTCGCTTTTTCTCCCCGCACGAAGAAACGCGCCATATTGAAGGAAATCAAGAAGCTGACGAAGAGTTATGGCATTCCTTGTACGAGGCGCGCATAATTCTCTTAATTCCCTCTGAATTAGGTCCGTTGAAACAAGCCGATCAATCGACCAAGCATTACGAATTCGACTGCATCATCCTAATAATATCAATCCCTAATATCAACATTTACAAATTCCCAACACTATCTATCCAAACATTCCAATACACTCCATAAAAAAAAACTATAATCAATCCAACATATATTCCATAATAATAAATAATCTCACAAGGAAGTACTCAGAGTGACAGTGTTCCGAGAAGTCTAAGACAGAGTGTCCAGTGTGTGCGAGGACACTAAATGGCAGCAAATTGTCTCTTTGTCGGTTGGTCTCCTTTGCGACATGTGGCATTCTATCAATATCGAATTAGGGTAGCTGTAGGGTGCTCGATCTCAGGGGGCGGAGAGGGAGAGAGGACCTGGTGGACGCGCGCAGGTAAAGCCGTGACCGGCAGTCTAGGCCAGGCAGTGCATTTACATAACGACTTTTTCGGCACGGGGTGATGCTTTTTGTCGGGCGGGAACGTGCGCGCTCGCTCGCTCTCGCATGTATGTATGTACGCTCTCGAACTCGAGGAGTCGGAGGATGAGGGCCAGCGAGAGAGAAAGAGAGAGAGAGCTCAGGCAGAGGGCACACACTCAGGCTGAAGCACGCAGCAGCGCGCATCAGGGACGCGGCGAGAAAAACCTGATCCCGGCGTGGCCTCCCTGGGAACACTGGGACACTCTGCACCCGTATGTCTCCTCCCGTAGTGGTGTCCTCTCCCTCCTCCTCACCTGCAATTTTCCTTAAAGTTCACCCTCGCGCGACCAGGTAATCGAAGGTGCACTTGGTCACTCGGAAATTCAAATAAAACGAGGGTGGCTGGCTTCTGTGCCATTGGCGATTTCACGTGTACTAAAAGAAGGGCGCCGTTAAGCGAGCAAAACAATGAGCACAACGAAGGCGCATTCGACACGAGGGTGGGAAAAAATAGGTTGCCAGTACTTTTTGCTGGGTAGCTTTGCATACCAGGGTGAACTCGGACTTTATCGACATGGATCTCGAGGGTAGTCAGGCACGCGACTCAATATCGTTTTGAGATCAGTGCCTCGTAGTCACAGTGTGTCCATTAACGTAGCGGAGTCAAGTCGACTTAGTGTGTCGAAGTTGAAGTTTAATTAATACTTGAACTGGACGAGCCGGGGGATGCATACTCCTGCGGAAAGCTGACTACGCTTGTATTGAGGTGGTGGTGGTGGTGGTGGTGACGGTGCCCTTGAGTCGGCGATGGTGTTCCGGTGCGAGTGGACGCATGGCGTCAGAAAAATCTCGCGGAACGAGTCACACCGGCGCTGGTGCTGCTGCGAGGGACTTACTCGCGGCCCCGACGGCGCATATAAGCGTGAGAGCGGGCCCCTGCCTCGTAATAAGACCCGACGGCCAGTTTTTTCAGCCCCCTCTCGTGCTCCACGCCACCGTCCTGCCCTCTATCTCTCCCCCGACTTCTTCTCTCCTTCCCTCCTCGCGTCCTCACCTCCGACCCCCGGGCCCACCTTCCCTCTGCCTCGAACTACCGCCTCCTTTTCATCCTCCTTGCTTCTCTTCCTCTTCTTTTGCCTCCTCCGATCACTGTTTCTGCCTTGCCTTACATCCGTGAACACTGATAATCTACCTCCCCCGACCCCCCCACCACCCCTCCCACCTTCTCTTCCTCAAAGAAACCGTACCATCTTCCGTCCCGAAAGTAACGCGCTTGCGATGACCTCCTTCACCCGTTGCACCTTATGGTCATTTATGTTGATTATGAATAGGATGTTGCGAACCCTAATGAGTGAGAGTCTCGAAAGTAAATAGTGGGGATAACAATGTGGTGTTTCGGTTTGTTTAAGTTGATAATTTGAGATGTTAATTATTATTGTGATTAGAATGGGAGAGGAAAGTATGTTGCTACTGCAAGATTCAGTGGAGCGCGGACCGGGTTGAAAAGCACGACATTCCCTTCTCATCGAGCGGTGGCGTGCAAAAATTTTTTCGCGCCGTAATTTATGTAGCCACCGCGCGCCACTCTATTCATTCCCTTTATTCCAGGAGAGCGTGCACCCTTTCTTCCGCGAGGGGCTTAAGGTTCTCGGTTGCTCCCGCATTCTGTCCGTCTTCGCCGGCTTTCGGTTCTTCTTCGTCGTTTCTTCCTGGTCTCGCGTATCTCTCGTGGGTCCTCGGCGCGCGGTCGCTCTCCTCCTCCCTTCCTGCTCGATTCCCCTGACCAGTCCACAACCACCACCACCACTACCACCAGCATCGAGGATACCAGGACAGAAGCACCAATAGCCACACACTGCTATCCCCGGGACACGGCGCACCGGTATTAATTTATACGCGCTACGTGTGTGCACGCCGCTTTTTTCTCCCAGTTCCTCGAAATTTGCAAGAAACTAGTCGGACACCCTGGCGGCATGGCCTCTCTCTGTCCGCGCCGACGACCCGCCAGCCAGGATCGAGATCACCGCTCTCGCCGCGCTCGTGTCCTCTTCCAATTGCCGGCTGGAATGAGGCTTCACCATCCCGACACTTTTCCCCCCACCTTTCCTACCTGTTCGTTCGACATCATCCGGACAATTGTAAAGATTGACACCAGTATTAATTAGTGCTACGTTTGTTTGAAATAAATTCATCAAGTGTTAATACCCTTGAATTATACGATATTGGTTGGGCTAATTTTTGTATTCGATGTTTGTAAGTCTTGGCACGAATTGTTTTCTTCCACTACTCTTGTCTGATTATGGTGTAATTAATTATCGGAGTGCGGGCAATCGAACCAAAGGAAAACAGTGCGCGGCGCACTCAGAGACACGTGTGCGACCAATCACGTTGACGGTATCGAGGATGAACTGCTAAGGCGATTGCCACTGAAGGGCAGGATTCCTCGGGATTAATTGCCACCGGTGAGCGTCTAATGAACTTCCACGCGATCATTTTTCAGTGGTGCAGACCTCCGTGCCGCAGAACGAGGCGGAATTGCAGTTGTACAGGGTGATGCAGCGCGCCTCTTTACTGGGTTATTACGATACTCTCCTCGAAATGGGTGGGTCCTTTTCCCTAATACACGTAATCCTTATATGTCAGCAAACTGACACACTAAATGTATGATTTAGGGGGCGATGATGTTCAGCAGTTATGCGACGCAGGGGAAGAAGAATTCCTGGAGATCATGGCGCTAGTCGGAATGGCCAGTAAACCACTTCACGTTAGGAGACTCCAGAAAGCCCTTCAAGAGTGGCTTACAAATCCTTGTAAAGTATCTTCTCTTAACACAAATCTGCCCTATCAAAGATCTTTTCTATGTGTATGTCTATATTATTATTTATTGTCTTTCAGCAATGTTTCAAACCCCAGTCGCACCAACGAGTGCTGCTTGCAAGACATCAGCAGCCGTCGCTTTCTCTTGCGCCAGTCCTCGTCCGCAAATGCAGAGTCTGCAGGCTTTCGTCACAGCATCCCAAGCTCCAAGCAGTACACCGACCCAGACTCCAACCCCCTATGTGTCCACGCACGTCCCTTTAACCCCATTACCATGTAGAAGTACTAGCCCTATCGTTCCCGTCTCGAGTGTCTCCGCACCGGTCGCCTCGACCACCTTCCGGCAAAGTCCCAGTCCCGGCGCTCCCCTCGCCTATGCTGCATCGCACAGCCCTGGCGTCCTCCAGGTATACGAACGTTTAATCTTGGATAGCTTAATTATTAAATATTTGTCTGGGTTCTATTATAAAATTATTCTAGGTAGGAACCTGTGAGTCGTCGTGTGGTAGTGGAACAACGCCGAGTCCAAGCGGGGGTGGAGCGCCTGCCAGTCCAACCCAGCCAACACCGACCCTTCTGCAATCCCAAGTGCAACGACTGGCGGAAGCTGCGGAGAGGCTGGCAGCAACCATCCGGCCGGTCGACCCCAAGCCACATAATGTTAAGAAAAAAATTTGTAAGAATTTAGAGGTCTGTCGACAGCAAGTTGGGCGTAGATGAGAAGGAGTTGTGTGAGATAGTCGGATAGGAAGGTTAATTCGTAATTGCAGATGGTAATGGCAATGCCCGATAGCGATCCAAGGAGAATGGAGGAGATCAGGAAGTATGCAGCGATATATGGAAGGTTCGACTGCAAGAGAAAACCTGAGAAGCCGCTGACCCTTCACGAAGTCTCAGTGAACGAGGCGGCGGCGCAGATCTGCCGATTCGTGCCTGCTCTACTTACCAGGAGGGACGAACTCTTTCCCCTTGCGAGGAGAGTCGTCCGGGACTCTGGCTACCATTATTCCAAAAGTCAATAGTGAGTAATCTCTTGAAAATATAAGCTTTGTTTGTTCGATACGTGTTTGGATCAGATTTGAATCGGCAAACCTGTAAACATATAGACAGAAAGTGTTGATCTATTTTTAAAGCTCAGTTTTTGTCCACTTGGCCCAGGAGAATTTGACGACGAGTCTCTCGTAGTGTTTACTGGCCTCGGAGAGACAGATTTGTTTTATTCGTGAGTTTTACAATCTATCCGATGATTCGGGACTATAACTTTGAAAATATGCCACGAGATAGTAAATAAGGTCGGGAAACAATGACCTCTTGGAATGCCCGTTGTAGGTGATTTTGACTTTACACAATGAGAATTACCTCGCTCGCCGGCGTCATCGTGAATATACTATAGTTGGATCTAGAAAAAGCATGGAGCGTGATGCATAGTGCCTTTAATAGGTGGACTTGTTTATAACACGGGTTCGCGAAAACAGAGGAGAGCAAAAGGAGTGCACACCAGCACTTCCCAAATTAATGTGTTTTTCCAGAAAGAATTTGAGTCTCCTGAAATACAGACTTGGTGGAACTCGTTTTGACTTGCGCGTGGGTTCCTCATTATCCTGAGAGTAATGATTCGCCAAATTGGGTAGATAGTATCGAAGGGAGACTGAATTTTAATTAAAATCACAATCGTTTACATTTCTATTAATAAAGTATTAACAAGTCTTGAATCCGCCACAATCTTTTATCGAGAATGTTGTAGAGCACGCTCACTTGACAATCTACAGGCGCGTACGCAAAGTACTTTTTCTCTAAGACGCGTTTTTTGCTAAGATAATCATCGCGCGTTGCTGATTCCTCGTGTAGGCATTCTAGCGAGAGCAGATCCAAACGCAAGTACGAAACAAAAGATAAAAGATTCGTCCGGCCAAAGGCTGGCTGCTCTAAAAACGGTTACAAGTAATACCGCTAAAAACGGGTCGGGTTAAAAATATGAAACATATACGCCAGCATTATCACCGTGGCAAATTATTAGCGAATCATCGGGAATCTATATTCCACACAAATATCCAGGAGGCCCCGAGCAATACTTGGGATGACATCCAATTTCAATTACATTCCTTGCGATTGCTCCACATGCAATTTCCCGGTCTGTTCGTTCTGGATTGCCTGACTTCTTTACCAAAACCTTTTTCAGTCTGTCAATGTCGAGGCCACGGGAGAACGGCGAGGAGAACGAGACGGAGCGCTCGAAACGACAGAAGCTCGAGCTTGAGGGTGAGGGTGAGGACGCGACCCAGGTTAGCTCGCCCCGACCACACAACTAAAAGCGAAATGTAACTCGCATGAGTGCTAACCACTAACCATACGTCCGGCACGCGTAACTGACCAACACGCTAACCGCTCTGCTCTAACTACTCCACTCGCACGTACGCCCGCATACGCGCGACACTCAACACGGACAAGGTCAAGTATAGCTTTCGCTACCACCCCCCCAGCATGGCTTTGCACATTTGCACGATCCACCTTGCTCTCACGAACGCCCGCAACTCACTCCCTTTTACCTGCTCCACATCTTTTCTAGGCAATGCTCGACACCTGGTGAAGGTTCGTTGGGATTGGGTAACGGCCACCTGCGCATGGAAATGTGTGAAAGGTGTATCTGATTAAAATTGATGCATTATTTTGCACCGTTTATAAATAGGAGGAAATGTATATTGTTTGTAGATAGCATGATAGATATAGTTCAATCAATCCGACTCGCCAGAACTCTATGCTTAAGTCCTGGTGTTCTGACGAGTCGTGTTCATTCTGATCGGATTCTGTAATTCACGCGATATTTATTTTGATACCATTTGAATGCTGCCTTTGCATATAGCGTATCTACTTTTTCTACTGTCTGTAGCAGTCCAATGTTTTAGGAGGAGCTAGATCTCCGCTGCTCTGGCACGGATGTTAACAATTCGATACGAAGGCACCGATCGTCCAGGTGATTATTTTGTGGGAGGTCTGCTTTGGTAAGTCGAACTTCAGGCGATATATAAAATGGAGATTCGGGTCTTTCAGCCCTATTTGGAGGAAGAAGGGGAACAACGGTATGTTTAGCACGAGTGTCGAGGAGATCAGTGACTCCGACAGTCAGTTCTCGTTTTCCAATGAGGAATCGTCCTCGATGCACGTGAGTGTTTCCACCTCTACATTTCGATGTGCCTGTCGACGATACATTAGTACATGATATGTCTCTTTTTCTACAGGACACTAATGAAGCCGAAGCCGACAACACCGACAAAGAGGGGGACTTCAATCTAAAGGTACAACTGTGACAAATGAATATAGAAAAAGAGAGGTATATTCTTCTATTCGTCGTTCGTTTGCAGGTAATAGCATCGCGTGGAGACAACATAATAGCCGTGGCAAATCCGGCACTGATGGAATGCAGTCATCCCATAAAAGAGGAGCCCGCGGACGAGAAGCCGACGCTGTGATATTTTTTAATACACCACCGACGCAATATCGCCCGCGCTTTCACTGCGGCGATCTTCGAAGCCTTTCTAGTACCGATGTGCGCGCGCGCCCGATGCAATGTAAGGAGACTTGTGCACAGCAATAAAGAATAGATGATATTGTCGAGGAAGGATCGCCTTGAACGAATCGTGAATTGTGTGTATGAGGCACGCGATACTGTAAATAAATACGAAGGAACTTTTTACTACGTAATAGTCGTGTTTACATTCATTTTATGTGACAAGTGTAATGCATGATAGAATGACAGCAAAACATACATAACAATTGCAGATATAAAATTCCCCTTTGGGAGTATGCACGCTACGCCACCTGCTTGAACCGTACACAGCATAACACTACCCTGGGTTTAGCGCGGAATATAAACTTACAAAGTAAACACGCCGGTTATTTTTAGTAATTTTTTTATTCGCTTCAATGACAAACTGGTTTCTCACGAATAACATACAAACCATATCACAACCTGGTACAAATCGTATCGTACTCAATAATTAAGAAGAACCCTCAAAAGTGGCAAGTACAAAACACTAAATACAAAACACTTCGCTGTTGCATACTGAACAGAACAATTGCAAGTTCCAATATCCCCCATCCTTAATATTCTTTATGCATGAACCGAACTAGCGAACGAGATATAAATACGTTTATCCTGAACATTCCATTTGCATTTAACGTACACGTCAGTGTTATAAAAATATAAGTTATAAAAACGTTAAAAATATTCTATAAAATTATGCAGGTCTCGGCAATGTGTAGAAATGAGCAAGAGGTAATCAACGTAATTGTAAATGCAGAAAGATGCTCGCACAATTTGTTGTAGAAACCTTCGGCTATCTATGTCGTAATTATTGTACTATCTACAAGGAAACAGAAATGGGTAATGCGAAATGGATGGCATAAGTTAATTGCTGTCTGTCTCAGCTTCCACATTACCATTATTTAGAATCCCAATACTGGGCCAAAGTTATCGTACGACGTATTGTACATCGTGTGTCAGTTAATGTGTTAAAATCTAGTAGTAAAAACCATGTGTGATTGCTGGGAAAAGTGTAGTGTTAGCTATTTAAATTCGTCTCTTAGGCAGGATTGGAAGAACTATTATGCAGCACTTTCCTCTGTGTACTAGAATTCGAAAATGATCAAACATGAAGTTTTGAAGCTTCCTATTCTAGTTCGTAACTAAATCAATTCAAATCTCGCCTTGTACTATGACTCATTATTTATGCGAGTGTTAAATATTCCCACCGTAGGATGTTCGTCAAGAATTGATTAATCCAGCTGTTGGTGCTGAATTAATAATGCATAATGGAAATTGTTACACGCATCCATACTCGTACCAGACCGGACTGCCGGCCTTTGGATCTTTATCCGTAGGTGTTTCGACGAGGCCCTGATCTTGTCCTACATCTTTTACCCCACTATTATTCATATTCTTTGTTTCGTTTATGACAGCGGACAATTTGTTATATATTAAAACAGGACGGGTTTCAACCTGAACTTCTGGTCTTGAATTCTGTTCCATTGGGTTCGCACCGCGATCATCCTGTTGTTCCTGAAAGGATTCCCACGATAAGTAAGCTGATAAGACATAAAAGTTTCCACGCGGAATACGGTACCGGTAATGCCGTCGATGGTGGTGGAGAATCATCGGTGTAATAAACGGTTCTCCTAGTGCCTGGATGGCCAAGTGATAAACTTTCGGTGCCGAGGCTTCTGTTACTTGTCGAGCCTGATTTTAATATATAAATAAAAGCATTTATTATGATATAAAAAAATTATTAATTTCCTATTCTTTCCCATTATACACGAACCTGCTAAACGATGGTCTTCAGTGCTGGCATCGGAGTCATTTCCGCCTGACTCTGACTCGTAAGTTTTTCCCTCGGATTGTTTAGAATCTTCAGCCCAAGAACGTCGATTCTGAAAAGCAATTTCCTGTTGCAAATGCAAATATTTATTTGATACAACTACAGATATACAACAATTTAAATTTACCTTGTTAAGAAATTCAGATCCAGCCTTCCTAACTCTTCTCACCAAGCTAGCACCAAACCCTTTCCTGTTGATATATGTAAACATTACAATAACATACTTTAAACAGCGACGTGTGATGTGCCCATTTTTTTTACTTACTTTTTAGATGTGCAACTATCTAATTTTTTGTAGTGATCCATAATTTTCTGTTCTAGTTGTTCTTTCTGTCTGTATAGGTGATTGACTTTGTCCCTGAAAAAAAGTATGGATTGAGTCTATGATAGTCACAAGCCCTAAGTATGAAAACTATTTTGGAAGGTAGAGAATCAATACTAACGTGTACATTTTCTCCTCCATATGAAAATGTTCTTTATCTTCAAGGCAATGAGTAAACAAATCATTATACTGTGTAAGTAATAAGCTCATGTGGGTCATTAAAGATCGCCTGTCTCCATCGAGTCCAGTATTCATCTGTAGTAGCATCTGAAATGTGCATAGAAGAAATATCCAATAGAACGAAATTCTCGGGAGTCCTTTAATTAATGTACCTCACACCGCTGGTTAAGCTTATTGATCTGTAATTCGAGATTGGCACAGGCCTCATCCCTACCAGTGAGTTCACCTTGCAATTCTGTAATTTTTAAACTCAATCGATTTGTTTCAACCTTATTTTTCCTGTAATCTTCCTCAAGATTTCTGTGTTCCATTTTCAATTTTCCCGTTGCTGTATACAAACTTCTAAAATCATCCTGTAATCGACGACAGTTTCCGATTATAATTCTATGCAATACCTGTGCGACTATATTCGACGATTCAAGAGGCAGTAGTACCTTTAATTTCGAATGTTCTCCTCTCAAATTATTGAGACTCTTCGCACTATTCGCCAAAGCTTCCCTATCGGCTTTTAGCTTTAGATTTTCACTCTCCAAGCTCTCGCAAGATTCGCGCAGCATTCTCATTTCGTTCTTCATATCCCTTAAGTTCGATTTCAAGGCATCGCGTTCCTGTCGCAAATTCTCATACTCGTTGGTCAACTGGTCGTGCAACGATTGCAAGGTATTCTGATCACGGAGGAGTTGAGTATAAGTCTGTTCTTGCGCGCTATGCTCTTTCAAAAGCTGCAAGGGTAATGAGTGACTTCGACATTGCTCTAACACTACTTAAAGTACCTAAGGTATTTACCCCTTCCTTCTCAGCGACGAGTTGCGAATTGGCAAGTTGTAGGGCGGTATGTTGTGCTGCTAAAGAATTACTCTGCGATTGCAAAGTGGTAATGTGAACTTGGAGTTTCGCATTTTCCGAGAAGAACGACTCGGCAGTCACTTGAGCTGTGTTTAATTTCGCTTGCAAATGTTCCTGTTCTTTCTTGAGATTTTCAACCATTGCTTCGAAGGTACTATGAATATCGGATTCATTGTTTTCCTGGTTTGTGGCATCAGGATTTGTTTTATCGCAGCAGCAGCTATTCGCTGTTTCCGTGGTTTTAACGTATTCTTTCACTTCTGGTATTTGTGCTATTCTGCCATTTTCAGATATGCAATAACATTATAATGTATACGTTACGGCCATAAAAGCCGCGAGAAACATGTAAATTCTTTACCTCTCGAGAATAGTATCCAAAGGCAATGATAACAGCATGTTATCACTTAAGCCAAGTTTTTCCAGAACTGCATATAGTTGTTGTCTATTTAATTTTTCTGCCACGAGATTAGATTGCAAAACTTCTAGCGCCTCTCTATCAATTGCCGCTCGTGAATCTAATTCTTTGCTGCTCCTTTCGATCTCTTGCAATCTATATTACACGACAATCATTATAGGATTATGTCGTAGGTCCTAATACATTATTCAAAAAGTGATTTCTACCTTGAAATTTGAGAACCAGAATTCTCAAGCTCCTGTTCAAGTTGAGATACTTTTTGTTCTAGCAGTTCTATGGTATTAGTTGCTTTATCTAGCGATACATCCTTCTCCTAATTTAAGAATGATGAATTATTTATTTTTAATTTATAAAAGTCTTAAGTAAAACTTGTCTGACACCTTACTTCGATCGTTTCTCTACACCTATGAATGTCTCGTTGCGCTGTATCCTTCTCCTTCTCTAAAATTACAACTTTTGTGGCAAGATCATGACATTTGGATTCTGTCTCGTTCACAGTAACTTCAAGGGTTTTTAGTTTCTCGATCTTTTGGTTTGAGTGATCGAGCGATCGTTCTAAATCATCAGCACGTCTCTGCACGCTATCGAGTAGAGATTGAACACGCTGCTTTTCTTTTACCGCAGTTTCGTAGCTCTTCTCTCCTTCTAACATTTTTGAGTGCTGGGCCTGATAGTTGAGGAATATTAATAGATCGGAGCTATTATTATACACGTGTTTACATTCTATCGAGATATACCTGGAATTCTTGTTGTTGCTTCTCAAAAGCCGTGCGTTGATTTTTTAGTGAATTCTGGAGCTTTTTGTTTTCCTCTAAGGCTTGTTTGAAGACTAATTCTAAGTCAGAATTTTGTTGCGTGAGTCTTTGATTATTATCGTTTAATGATTCGATTTTCAATGAGAGTTTCTTTTTCTCTTTCTCCAGTTCTAGAACGCGCGACGAATTTTCATGGAAAGAATTTTCCTTCAGAGAATCCATTAAGGCTACTAAACGACGATTCTCGAGTTCTAGTTTGAGTGCTCTCGTTTGAGCGTTATTAGTCAATTGCTCTGACAGTCTGTTATCATTTGGTGCTAGATACGAGGATAGAATAACGTGGTATTAAACGTTCGTATTTTTCATGAGCCTTTAAAGGTTGCACAATTACCTGGTTCATCGGAATCACTGATCGAACCGGCTAATGTGGCTTCATTAGCAGCAGCTTTACTTAGCTTATGCAATTGAGCATTCTCGTCAACTAGTTGCTCGTATTTTTCTTTATCGGCTGCTCTTTCCTAAATTCCCGTAACGCAATTAGGAATCATAGCCTTTTCAGGAAAATGTTTATTCTCTACTGTTCTACTTACTAATGCCATGTCATTGATCAACTGCTTGTATGTCATTATTTCGGATTCAAGTTCTAATACTTTGTCCGCCTTTTTTTTCGATGCACTGAGTTGTTCCTCGAGGACTTCTCGATGTTCTAAAAGTACTCTATTATCCTCGCGTAATTCCTCCAAGCGACCTTTGTAAAATTCGAAATCTGTAAGTTTTTCTTTAAAACGCGTTACTTCCATCTGCAATCGGTCTGCGCGATCTGCCCTCTCAATCACCTCATCTAACTGATCTCTATAAGATTTCGCAGTCCGAGCTTCGTTCATTAATTCTTGATTCTACATGATAAGCAATTATTATGTTAATAAAATTTTTCATGTGGAAGGAGCGTTTGTTACAAAATTTATTTCTTACTTCCTGCTTTAATTTCGAAAGTAGAGTCTTATGGTGTTCAAGTTCCTCCTTACATTCCAACAGTGCCTCACTTTTTTCCTCTCTGTGGAAAATGGGTAACGGCAAAGAAATGCATAAGGAACATATTTCTTTTTAACCAACAAATTTCTTATTTAATCTCAAAACTAAGTATACGTACAACTCCTGCCTCTGTTTTCTAAGTTTAGACTTCCAGTCGGCTAATTCAACGGCATAATGATGATTATCATCTCTCTCTGATTTAGCAATGGGATTCATTTGTGGAAGCTTACTTGTTTCTTTAACACCGCTACTATTAGACACACCATTTTGCTCTGATGCCTCATTTATAGCAACTTCTCTCCATTTCTATGAATATCAATGGACTCTCGAATGATTCGATAAATAACAATGCTAAATTATTCTGGAATATATCTGTACACACCTGCTTGTACACGTCTAGCTCTTGGATCATTTTTTTAATATGTCCAAAAAGGCAACCCATATTTACATTTTCCATAGCATCATGAGTAATCACTATATCTTGGTAATCAGTGACCTAAATGATACAAATACCTTGTACTTGATACTCTAATACTTGAAAGTTCCGTTAAATGTGTGTATCAATAAAATTACCTGTTTAATACATTCGACTATTGCCAGCTGAGTATCAACATTAAGTGTCTTTATCTTTGTAATAAACTTCTCTTTATTAGGGCACTGCACCGCACAGCCAAGCAACAACAACAGCAATAACTTCATCTCGGCGATGTAGAGCTCGGGCTCTTTCCCTAAGCTATCGGTATCCGGCAATCTTAAAACTATATGGCCAAGCTCTTCCTCATAGAACCTTTTCATATTATCGATGATAATCTTTAAGTTTTTTGTACGAATTAAAGCATTCTCTCCGGATGGTATTATTTCATCATACAGCGGCTCTGGATCTCTGAATAAACATATAGTGTCTTTTAAATCTGCCGATTCTAAGTATATCAGACTTGACACACTGTTGGACAGTGCTAGACTTACATTTGCAAGAATACACTATGCACTAAGACACCATCTACCAAGTCCTCGTAGCTACTCAAAACATTTGGATCTTCCAGACAACTGACAAACTAGAATAGGAGTATAATAATCAATGATTTTCGCGAATGATTCGCTGTGAGTTGCCAGAACAATCGTTCAGAAAAGAAGCTGATAGAACTTGTGTGAACGTTATAAGATATGCCAGAGAAATGGGGCGAATCAAGTGATAGTATCATAGAATTGTCTAAAGGCAGTTAACTCACCCAAGTCACCAACGGACCAGCCAGCAAGTCGTCAATTTCAGCCGACGCCATTTTCGCGATTTATTTACGCTAATCATGAAAATATCACCTGTAACTCGGTCCAATCATTCCGGCCACTGTCGACTCCTTCACAGCGTAGTTCACTATCGCACAAGAATCATCGCCGACACGCACAGCACTCACCAAACTCCTTGTTCACGCATCAGTTCCGAATAGCTATGCCGATACACCGGACAACGACACTGCGTTACACTCTCACCCCGCACTGCACCAACTCTAATCTTCAAGATCGCACTTGTCTTGTGCGTTCGATGCATTCACATGGGAAATACCAAAGCATTTTCTTCAACACGAAACGAGCGAGATCTACGTGTTCAAAGTAGATTTTGTACTCATCATTTTTATAAAACACCCGCAAATAACTGAGACGCAAGAACACAGTAAGAATTCGCGGAGGTTCAACCACAATATACTATTGAACTTAAGCAAGATACTTTCAGGCGATTCACAACAGTGACAGTCACAGTATAAGCAATGCAGCGATGGAGTACTGTATGAAAAGGTACCTTAATGCACCTTGCAGGAAAAACTGGCACTGCTTGACAATCACAGCTGATTTGCTCCCCTGCTGTGAAGAAGCGGTGAGTACCACAAAGGAATTGAATTTATCCAAAAGTTTGGATTTAAATGTACATTTATATTGAGACAATCTAAAACGAATCATGGAATTTAAGTAACTTGTAAAGGTTGAAAAGGTACCTTAATATTTAACCACGCGGCGCTACAATCAACTTTCGTTTGTTGAAAATTCAATTGGGAAAGAATGCGGTAGACGTCGCTGGTAGTAGCGTAATTTCAAGTATTTGAATATCGTGGATTGAGCCCCGGCTGTCATCACCACGTGTATAAACAATGCCTCCCACGTAAAAAGTTTCGTGTGTCGGTTAAATAATAGTTTGTGTTGTTACGTTATGTTGATATCATACCCAAGCCGTGGTTTATAAATCCACTGTTAGACAGGATTGTCAGATTCGTCAGTCTTATGTTTTGTGATATAGTGGAGATTTAACCTGTGAATGCACACGTGGATATTCCATAATTAAAATGAGTTTATTTGTAATCAATCGGTGAGTAGCATTTGTTTTGGGGTGACGAGAGAGAGATTAATTTTGTTGCTAATTAGAGTTTGATTTGTCAGGTACGATGGTGAACAACAGCCGGAAGGTAAAAATGACAAGAACCACTTGTCTGACCTGTTGAGGCAGATAGAAGAGCGAAAGCGACAAAGAGCAGCAGCATGTGAAATCGCTGTCGAAGAGCCAGTAGTCAAGAAGAAGAAGAAAAAAAAGACAGACGAATCTTGTGAAGAGACAAAAACAGATGACGGTGTACAAGAAGCAGAAACAAATGACACACCAGCTCAGGAAGAACAAGAAGCACCTGCACAACTAAAAAAGCATAAGAAGAAAAGAAAGAAGAAACACGATGCAAATGATTCCCAAGTGGAAAATGGGATTGTTGAAAGCAAAGAAGAAATGCCAGAACTTGCTGCGGAGGCAGTGGATGTGAACAATGTAAAGAACGAACAACCCAAAGAACAGAATGATTTTATGGTGCTTGGTACTAGCACAAAACAAAAGAAGAAAGAAGTCAGACGAGTGTTGCCAGACTGGTTAGCCAATCCAGAAATTGTGCCAATTGATTTGAACAGCGGCCCAACTCTAGAAGAACTAAAGTCTACCTTGGATTCTAAGCTCATTGAAGTTCTCAGAGACAATAGCATTGAAAGACTCTTTCCGGTTCAAGCCAGTATGGTCTCTTGGATGCTCAAATGTAGTAGGGATCGGAAACAAGGATGGTGGGTAAGGGACACTTGTGTTTCTGCGCCAACCGGCAGTGGTGAGTTCATTAGAAAACATTGTGAAATATACAAGCATAACAATCAATAATTGATATCTTGATACTGTTACTCTTAGGAAAAACATTAGGTTACGTCCTACCAGTGGTTCAGGAGTTACAAAACCGTATGGTGCCAAAAATTCGATGTCTAGTAGTTGTTCCTGTACAGGAATTAGCTGCTCAAGTGCATAAAGTTATGTTGGCTTATACAGCTCACACTAAATTGAAAGTGGGATTGATTTCTGGTGCATCCCCTTTTGAACAGGAACAGACCAGTATAATAAGGAAGAGTATGTATCTGAATTTTTACTTTCACACAAGTTTTAATTATTCGATGGTGTTTTATGAATATTTATTTTCAATTACAGCCATCAGGGAAGAGTACATGTCCACAGTAGACATTCTTGTTGCCACACCTGGCCGCTTAGTAGATCACATAATGAAAACACCTGGGTTTTCATTAGACGATCTGAAATTTCTTGTCATTGATGAGGCTGATAGAGCCGCTGAATGGATGCAGTATTTACCAGAGCAACATTATCGTGCTCCACCTTTGACGCTCCAAAATCTGAGTAATAGGTAGTCCATTCTTATCCTTTGATTTTACCTGAATTATCTTGGATGGTCCAATATTATTTGATTGTTTCAATAATAGCAAAGTCCCAGCACAAAAGTTACTGTTCAGTGCGACACTCTCTCAAGATCCTGAGAAACTGAACCGGCTTGGTCTATTTCAACCAATTCTATTTACATCCGTGGTGGTATCAGGCAAGGACGGGGATGTGAACTTGGATAAGGAAGTTGGAGACTTCATTGGCCGTTATACAAGCCCAGAAGGACTTAGTGAACTCGCAGTTGAATGTGCTACAGAGTACAAACCATTAGCATTATACCACTTGTTGATGAAAAATGACGATCTTTCCAAGACTTTGGTATTCACAAATTCCGGAGAAACAGCCCACAGATTAGCACTTTTACTTCGATCATTCTTATCCGAGAAAAACGCTAATGTGAGCGAACTATCGGCCCAACTAATGCCTAAGCAACGGGAAAGTGTTCTTGCGCAATTCGCAGCAGGAGAGATTCATGTGTAAGTAGAATAATGATGTTGCTACTTGCTACTTTAGCAATTCTGGTGAATAAATCCTACTATGTAATATTTTATTTTCGAATAGGCTTGTGAGTTCAGACGCTCTAGCAAGAGGAGTAGATGTCCCAGACGTAAAATTGGTGGTCTCTTATGATCTTCCAAAACATATTAAAGGGTACATTCATAGAGCTGGCAGAACAGGCCGTGCAGGAAAACTGGGTACGGCGGTGTCCGTCCTTACCTCAAAGCAGGTGAAACTGTTCAAGCATATGTTGTCAAATGCACACAAAACAGTACCCGAAATCGAAAAGCTAGACCTTGCTTCCGAAGCCGCCAGTATCGATTACGAAGTGCACGTACGAAAACTGAAGGAAGTTTTAGAGGGAGAAAAACAAGGGAGCTTGGACAGGACGAAAGCGGCAAAGCGTATGAAAAAACATCATGCGTAAGACATTTACAAACTTTGTACATATGAAATAAATATCCGAACTTTGAGTGAATTGAAAGAGTAAGAAAAATCTCGAAAATCTGACTTTTGCGTTACGATGCCGGTTTTTAGATTCGAAAAATCAAATTTTTTTTAAGATTTTATAAATTCCATATAAAAATGATCTTTTACCCTGTCCTGCGAAATATCACCAGCCAGAGGAGTAAAAGTATTAAATTCAGTGTGTTAGGGTAACATCGATAATAACATTTTATTGTCTGAAGTTAATAGTATCGTACATCATGCTCGTTCCCTATCATCACCCTTCCCTCATCCTACGGGTAACACACGGTGTCGTCAAATCTGCCAGTTGTTAATACAATTTCACGGTTTTATTCTATCAAGGGCAAGCTCTTCACAATCTGTCATTTATAAAATATAAATGATGTTTGTTGATCAACAGCACACGCACAATGTTATTACTAGTATTGCTGTGTGTAGCCTCATTGCTGGAATATTATGACCGTAGAAGAGCCCAACAGCTTAACAGTAGTACACCATGTTCGGGTCTTCGTTGTCAGAGGTCTATTGAACGAGCACGTTTCACACTCACTTACCTATGCAATAATGTATATTCTAAACTTACATAAGCCCCGTCTCAGAGACCGAATCGCTAATCCCTTTTAGTATCATCAATATCTTACAGCCCGGGACCTCTTTCCGCCGCATTATACAATTACAAAATCTAGCCCCGTGTCATGTTACATTTTATGTATGTATTTGCAATATGTTCGGGCACTAACTCTTACGTCTTCCATTTCCACCGCATTTTTACGACGTGAATCGTGTTTCATTGACAATGCCACATTCAAGGATGCCTGTGTTATTTACACGCAGATACTCGGGCAATGTGTGAGTTTACGGGTGTATGTACATACAGAAAACGTGGTCCTATATTATTCATATGTATCGTTGCCGTGTATTACATACTCTTACAACTAGTCTCAATAAATTCGCCACGTTCGCAACCTCTTGACCTTACGATAAAGAGGGATATTAAATGAGTTCATTGTGCCTTATGTGTACCGCACATGTAAGTGTAAATGCAATTATTTATACTGGTGTATATGTATGTGTATGGAGCGCGAGAAGCTGCATATTCGGAACTTAAAAACCCATCGCATAAAACCAGGTCTCTTTTATCACTGCTGGGAAATGCAATCTTAGCATCCGGTAACGTCTTTGTGCGATCAGCAGCTGCTTCGGAAAAGAGAGTGTGCTCTGTACGAAGGCTTCATTCCTGAGCATATGTTAATGATATAATCAACTGTTGATGGGTTTTTAAGGTGAGATAGTTACGTGAGTCGTCACCAGAACGGGAAACTGGTAACATATCATATTTATTGTCGTGTCTTTCATTCTGCGTTTAAATAATGGTACGTCGATGGGTCTGATTAGTCAGTAAAGAAATGAAATTAATATTAGTGAATATTTAATGAAAACGGCAATTGTTTAATTCAACAATATCTATAAGAGAAGTCAGGTGTACTTGATGACCCGGTTTTTAATTAGCAAATGGCATTTGTAAGATCTGTTCATTGCTTCTCAGAGATTAGATTTTTGTATACTGACGAGAATACGGACACCGACTTTTTCGTTTAAACAGTTAAGAGAATTTTTCTTTATACAGCTTTTGGTATTCGGTATTTTCGGTTCTAACGTTCACGCACTCGAATGGGTAAGAAATGGAGCATTCTTGGAGATGGCTTTCAATTTTAGGGAATTGAGAAAATTTGTTGTCAGGAAAAGTTATACTTCCTGTATTCTGCAGCAGCATTTAATGTTCCAATGGTCCCAGAGCGTGTTCAGGCAGTGCATAATGTTTTTCGTTGGATCTTGATTAATTACATGCAGAATCGAGCACGTGAACGTTGGGTACTCTTCGTTGCAAAGTGTCACCGTGTAAAGTTACACCCGTGTTACATTATCTACATACCCTTCAGCCATACGATCGAACACGATCAGGCTTGCGCGCCTTAAACTCGACTAGCATCGACATACCTATTTACAAAATCTCGTTGGAGGAACGGTGAGTCGAAAAGTGAGACCACTGTTTTGCTGGTCACCCCATCTCTGTTAAAATTACGTACTCGACACAGCGAATAGAAGGAAGACCAATTAATTTTCACTTGTTCGCGGGGACGACCCACCACTGCCTGTCCCTCAGTGCCAAATCCTATAGAAAGTGCCCCATTTACTCTTATCGTGTTGACGAATGGAGAGAAAAGTCGGAGGATTCATTCACTCGACAGAATAATCGTCGTCTAGGAAATCTCCGTATTATAGGATTCTTATTTACAATTGCCGGATTCATCGTCCAGCGAAACGATTGGGGGGCCGTCACGATTGTCGCTTACGCACGGCTCCGAGTTGTAGTCTTCGGCGATTAACGAAGCGCCCGGGGCATGTCTTTCTTGGGACAGTAATTAACGACAGGCAGGAGAAGCGGCAGACAGACGGAAGAAAGGGAAGATACGGATGGAGTTTCGAAAGGACTAAATGCTATCGGATAAATCGCCTTCTTTTGGCGCCGGCTTTACATAATCCTGCAAGGGGGTGAATCGTAGGAAGAATGTTTTTTTAAACAAAGGAGATTCATCTTTTTTTTAACCGTGTTATCCCTAACCTTCGCTGCCTTGTCGCGAGATCGTCTCCCTTAGCGAAACAGGATGCGTGCTGCTTAAAAAGCTAGCATTGAAGCCGAGAACATCATTGGAAGAAGTGTAATCGCCATTGCCGTGGGCGCGTGCCTGTAATTACATCACATTATTATCGATATGTTCTCGCATGATTCGGATGAAAAAATCCACAAAAGTGTGTTAGGTTTGTACCTGGTATTCGCGGCGTTCACTTTCCTCCATGATGGTGATTCAGAAGGTTGAATGAGAGGCCTCTCGGTTCTGCGTCCCTCATGGAAGGTACTGCCATCAATGATCTGCGTGGTTCCAAGGTCGCCCTCGTAACTAAGTGGTCCGTAACCATCGTGGCCTAATCCTTGGTGTCGTTTGTCATTGCTGTTGTTACTCTTCTTCTTACCTTTCATCGAACCTTTTTTACGCATCTTCTGATCTGCGGTTTTTGCGTACGTACTAGGTGTAGGAACCACTGGTAGGTCTAATTCTATCAGGAAAAATTTGTTATAGTATTAGAATGGTCATTAATTCTCTTGGCGACGTTTTTAGCTCGGATATCTGATGCTGAATGATATTTCGAAGGGAAATCGCATTAGATAAACATGTTTCGCTCGGATCGCAGAATTGATGCCGTTCCACAGTGGAATGATAACGCTCATCGATAGCTTAAGCTCTGTTCGGGGACGTGGCGTAATAAATTGCGCTTAAGATAGTGGCTGACACCGGTGACCTATCTACTCGTGCATCTAGCGAGCATCACACGAATTTTCGGTCACGAATTTTCCCCTGTCGACCTTTGATTCTCGATTTGGCAGAGGCTTCTATTATTTTACCTTGCACGCGAACCACACCGTCCGCTTTGCCGAACGCGTTCACGGACGAGCAGACATATTCGCCGAAGTCCTCCTTTTTAAGGTCCATGACAGTGAGATTCATTTGCCACGAGTATTCATTCAGCTGGATCTCGGACATTGCATTTTTGTCACTGGGCAGCACCTTCTCGCCTGCAAAAACAGAAATATTACGCTTTTAATTTCCACCATCCCAGTTCGCATGTCCTTCTCTCTTCTCTTTCCGTTCCCATGCCTCCACCCCGACAAGGCAAATGGAAATTATCGAGTGCCGAGTACAAAGTGATTCGACATTGCGAAGGATTTTTTTAAAGGAACTTTTCGATTAATTCTCGTATAATAAATCGAGCAAAAAATTGAAAATACCTGTATTTCTGTACCAAGTATTCATTGCGTGAGGCGAGGCTTCCACGTGACACAGGGCCTCTCCATTACTGCCCACCGGCGTGCTTATTAGTGTATTGGGTACCTTTATCACTGGTTGAACTGTAAGCAAAGAAATGTGGAATGATCTAAAATCGATCTATAACATTTTTAGTACAAAAATCGATATGGATCGTTTCGAAGCTATATACTAGGAGGAGCGGGAAATACGTGACGCATGAATTTCCGGCGTCGGTGCTCGCTAACACTCTAGAATATATTAAACTTGCCGATATTATTTCGAGCTATAAAACTCGAGGTCGATGTTGGAGTTTACGGCGGATCTTCAGGGGTGGGCGTGTCTGGCATAATGGAAAAGTTGTAATATTGATAAAAAGCAGATATTGCGGAAGACAAGTCGGAGGCTTGAGCAGGAGATAGCTTCGTAATATGCAGTCGGCGCACCGCGCACACGTTGTAAGCCAGGGAGGCTGTTGATGGGGCAACTGGGGAAGCGGAAATTAAATGCCTCGCCACTGACAGTGTATCGCGCAGCTTTGCGAGATCACTCTCCCTTTGATTCTCCCAGCGATCCTGCATTATAATAATGCAATATCCCAGTTATTAAGCTCGCAGCGACGCGCCCATCGTCCAGGAAGAACGCCCCATGCGAACGAAAAGTAAAACCAAAGCACACACAGCACGGTACTCTCTTTCGTATCAACGAGTCAAGCTTTTTCGCTCTCGAGAACCGGGCGTATACATGTATTCCATATTAATCGTGCTTTTCCACATAGAGGTAGCTCCGCTATTCTTTTCGAGTACACTTTCGCCGGATTACCCTGCGCGCTAGTGGCGTTCTCTTCAGCGAATTGTGTCGTTCAGCGTGACGTGTTTTTGTGTGTGAGTCAATCACGTCGAGCCAAACCGGGAACAGGGCTTACATAACGCGGTAGAAAATCGGTTTGGGATAACAGAGTGTATCGGATCGAGGCGGCTAGGAACGAGAGCTTGCGCGCATTGGCGTTTGCGGCAAGCTTCCCCTCATGACGCACGAGTGCTCATAATCCTTTAGCGATCCTTTAGTTTATCAACGAAGCGCATCCCATTGCTCGATCGTCATCCAACCAGACTTCCTCCCTTCTCCTCTTCAACCCTGTCTGTCCTGGCAACGAGCCAGTTTCTTGATTGTGAGTGCAGTATGATTTTTCATGTCACGCCCCGCTCGCATCTTCGCTTTCCATTGTGGAGGAAAGGCAGCCGTTCGGACATACCGATCTCGTTTGATCGGCTTTTTGCTAGCATCGCTTGGCTACTTTTGATTGGATCAATCTGTCTGTGCGTGTACTCTTTGGAGGAGTGAGACAGAAGGATCGAGGATGGGAGATGTGTAGAACACTCGAGTTGTTCCTTGCCAGCGAATTCTCTCTCTTGGCTGCTATATCAATTTGTGTCAGGCAGCACTAGCAGTGGATGCTAGCTAGTAGCTAGCTAGTAGCTAGTGCTACTCAGAGTGCTCGCAGTGTTCTAAGCCTGATGCTACTATGGCGGCTTCTCTCTGTGTATCGACTCTGCGGCAACGCATTCGTCGCATTAAATGACTTTCTGCTCTCGATCTCTGCCTCGTACTCAACCCATCCGCGGGCACACGTACCGATCCACACATACACACACACATACAGACAGACAGGAGCACACCGGGGAAGCCGGCTCGTAATTAAACCAACGTAAACACGGGGATGTTCCGGCGCTGCGCTACGATTCCGGGATTAGCAGGTGACTACTGTACCGTGCAGCCTATAATTACTACGCGCCGCCACCGCCACCGACGTCGTGTCGTTATGCCACCGACAATGGGAGGATGGCAAGACCACCGAGAATTTTCATTTACATCAATGCTACCCATTATCTCTTACAGCGCGTGAAAAGTCCTGCCGATGTTACTTGAGAAATAACTAATTTGTCTTTTCTGTCATTTTGTTGATAAATACTTTTATGGTTAATTTGATTTTTTTCATTTTCGACGTGTCTTTAATTTTGATGGTTTTTATCGAATTTTATGAGAATTAATTGGTTTCGATTGAGAGACAATGAAATAAGTAGTCGTATGCTATTATTACCCGGCGCAAGTAGTACGAGTCAGACGCTAGTCAGACGCGTCATATCGTTAATTCGGACCTTTTTATAACCGCCGTAAGAAAGTGCAAATGAACATTTGCAGGATTTCGCACTAGAATCAATGGTAGCCCGTTTGTTCGAGTAAAAGAAAAGTAATTGAAAGTTGTCAGCGCCGAGGCCCGTGTACACCGAGTTCCGGATTCGTTTCGAACTTTGCGCGACCGCGGGTAAAAGAAATCCGTGTACAGGCAACTTGCAAGTGGATGTTAAAGGATCGTTCGAAAGGCAGCCAATTGGGATTTCTGCTCGACATTCTTTATAACGCGCAATAGTTTTGCTCGCAGCGACGGATACTTGGGATTTTTATTAGTTTGTTTTAAGGGTAAAGTCCTGCGGGAATGGTGTGTAGACGTTAGCCCTATTTTGGCTGGAAGCCTAGAGAACGGGATTTATCGGGCGAGTGACTGCTTTCCCCGAAAACAGCCTTAAACAAACTCGACCTGGCAGCCGAGTGTTCCACGACACATGATTGCACTACGGATATTGTCGGGTCGCAATTAAAGCGCCAGTGTACACGTACCGGGATCACAAACCCGTGTGTCTCGGACTGATTAGTGCCAGCACGAAGATGCGTGTATGCGATTAGCACTCCTCGTTCTAATTTCACATGGATGCAGTCTTGGGATTCCACTACCATCATTTCGAGAGGAATTCTCGCATTTTCGCAACATCGAAATTGACCATCAATGACAAATTAATTTGTTTGTCCGGTTCGAATTGAACTAGCGCAAGCGCAGCAACACTTTCCATATACCCGCTCACATTTCTCTCATTTGTCGATGATTATGCCAGTCATTCGAAATGCGAGTTGATTTCACGTGCCGGGGACAATATCGGGCCGATTTTAGCTTCGGGAATAATGGGAGAAATCATACGTACAATGAACGACGACCGAGTACCGCTTGCTCACAGTTGGTGGCACGTTGTTGCTTGCTATGCAGAGATACGTGCCCATCTGCTGTCGCTGCACATCCGTTAGGTTCAACTCCTCGCCCTCGTATGTTTTCACAGCTGTAACAGAAATTTGACAAGCGTGAAACGATCTTGAACACTTTTGCCAAGAGCTTACAACGAGCTTTCGTATGAAATCTTTTCCTACGTTCGCCTTTGTGAGGAAGGTTTTAAAATCAAAGTTTTTCCGAGATCCTTGACAGAGAGAAGCGCACAGATGCGACTAATTTATCTTGCTAATGGTTCGCTGGACCGATCCTGTATTAATCATGATCGAACGGCTCTGTACTTTGATGTCGAAGCCTTCGCTCTGAAATCCCGGTGATGTATGATGTCTATATCGAACGGCAGGTTGCCTGACATTGAGACCGAACTTTTAACGCGCGCTTGAGAATGTCGGAGATCATCACGATCGTTTCTCACTAACTTGGCCAAGCTGATGCCAGTGCTCGTAAAGTAAAGGCGCGTTTGGGATATTAAGACTTCTCGGTTACGGCCGAGTTGGACAATCAAGGCTCGCTCGCCTGCAGTTTTTATTATTTTTTCATTCCTCGGCAAGTTTCTCGATGCATAAAACATCTTTACGACTAGAGAGAGAGAGAGAGAAAGAAAGAGAAGGAGCCGCTTCCGTTTCTCGTCGCGTCACCCTATCAATCTTGGCTCGCTATGTTTATCTCTCCGGCGGCCAGCTGGATTTATGAATCAAGTATACCGTGCGACGCGCAACGGAACCTTTAAGGTAAGCGGAGGGCCCGAATAATTTTCCATGGAATTCCGGTGAGTGTAACAGCGATAGCTCGAAAAGCACCTGAATGAAAACTTCGTGCTCGTTCCATTCTAGCAGTCATAATTCTCGCGTAATCTGGCCGTAAACACCGAGAGCGATTTCCCGTAAGAGATGGTGTGCGATCTTTCGACTTGTCGAGAGATCTCAATTATTTTTCCGCCATTTCCGCTATCGCGCCACGATATGCATGGGGAAGATCTTTTACGATCCGCCGGCCGCCGAACGATCGGGCACTCGCTCGCAATTCTCTCTCCGCCTTTCACTATCCAGCCGCACTTCTCCAGATATCCTTCCCCTTTCCGGCGATCACTGCAATCCTGCCCCTTTCGCTCGCTCGCTCGATCTCTTCCCTTCTCTTCTCCCTTTCTCGTCAGGGCCGTTCCCGGAATCGAGTGGATTGCTTCGCGCCCTGAAGCCCCGTTTAACGAGTCACCTCGAATCCCAGGTGTCTATTTTTACGATGGAATGCCGATCCTCCTGATGCCCAAGCCTGTCGGCAACTCGGCATCATCCCACCTCTTCAGGAACACCAGCCGATTACTATCGAACCTTCTTCCTTCCTTCTTTCCTTCTTCGTTCCTTCCTGGCAAAACTCGTCGTCGCTTTTATCCCGTCGAACTTGTATTCCGCGCGATAGGAATCCCAGGAATGTCGAATAGCACTGCTGCAAGAACTCACGGAGGTCAGTGCTTCTCTAAGACCTAGTCTTACTCGTCGAATTTCATTTTAAGCCAGCACTATCATCCAGGAATTAAGTCGGTCCAGCATCGGGCCAAGTCTCTCAAGCTGTCGTGTTAAGTGACTTCGTTAATTTTCTTAATCACCACTAAATACCTCGGCGAAACTTTCTTACGCGCTATCGGGATAATGCTTTAAGTACGTCAGACACTCGAACTTGGAGGAGGGAAAGAGCAGTAATGAGAACTGTCTTTATCCAACCAATCCTTCCTTAACTTGTTGACACTGATAGAGAAGTTATTCCGGCAAAGTCAGAATCCTTACGCTTCCCTGTAATACTCGATCCGAGTGGTGATAAAGTAACTTGGTAAAATAGTCAGGCGTTCCGAACCCCCGTTCTCGCAAATTACCATTCACGGGCTAATTAATTAGCGACAATGGGGTTCGAGACAATCGATTATTCCGCATTGACGCGTCGCGAAAGGTATCCACGCACCGGCGTCGTTGTCATCGTCGCAACAGGGATCCATTACCGAGGGTGAGCTACGTTACACTTTTCTTTCAAGCGGTGTCACCTTAATGAGGGGAATCGACGAAATTCTCGGCGAACTGCACTCCATACTTCATGGCTTATGCTTTTTTAATTAACCCCCTTTAAAGGGCGCGCACCCAGCCGGCGACGCGGAAGGAGCATCGTGCAGCTAGCAGTTTTAATTATGAAAGCTAGAGGGAGACAGACCTGTCTCACCCATCACAACACGAAGGGATAGTTTAGGGTCGTACCTTTAGCTCGGGGAAAAATTAGGTTTAAAATTCGAAAAGTTAGCGCATCATTCGCACCAGCCGTGTCCACTATCCCGGAAAATCGGGTAAATTGAGTTGGTGATCCTGAGACTTCTTGTTAATGCAAGGGATGTAGGGTTTCACTAGGATAGCCCTTTGAACTATTCTCACCAGTACTTCTTTAATTTATTATTTTATTATAGGAATTCTATGGATGGGAATTAGAATTTTATTAATTGTATGAATTTTTATGAATTAAAGGAGTATATTGTCTGATTGGAAAGGAAGATTGTTTAAAAAGTATATGTCAGAGGATTCCTGGCTTGGGAAAAGCGTGCTGGGACGATTTGCTTTAACAGCGATCCTTATTCGGCCCATTAGGCCTCGAATTCCACTCACCCGAGCACCACTCCAGACTCTCTCCTCCGGAATAGCCGTGCTTTTTTCGCTCCGCCAATCGTGGAACTTTGGAGGGAACGGCATGATCGCCCGATTTAATCGTTGGCCTTATCGTTTCGCGCTTCAGCCGTAATACGAAAAGGAGGAGCTCCCGCAAAACTTCCACCTATCCCGATTCCCATCGAACACACAATGTCGTTCGATGATTCTCTAATAATAAAAGTCGCTTTTCCTCTGTCATATGCGAATTATAAAATGGGGACAACTGTTTTGTACAACAGCCGGTGGCGAGTGATGCTCTCGCATTTTCGGAAACACCGCATGGCGAATGTGTGATTTCATAAAATGCTATATCGCTAGGCATGCCAAGTGCTCGAGTTATCAGGACGGAAAATATGCGAACTCTATGTCACCTGCTGTCATAATAATAAAATGTGCTCTCGTCGACAAGGCATGCGATATAGAATATATATATATATATCTCGTAATAAACCATAGCTACTTTCTTTCTCCCTCTTTCCGAGTGCGTTTCATGAGCGCAGAGGGATGATCGAGCGTTTAACATGAACGTGAGGCTGTTAATTCGAAAATTACCATAAATTCCAGGTACTTGCACGTCCTCTCGAAATGCGCAGCACTTCAAAATTCAGCCGTGCTTAAAGGGCGAGCGTAGAAAGAAGCCGAGGGTGAGGAGAACTGAATGTCAGAGCACGCATTAATTAGGGGTGGGTTTTTTGTGCTCGCCTCGCTGCTATTTCACACGAGCCATCCCTTTAAGTGACCGCGCACTTTCGCCTAGTAATTAGCGGCGGCACTAATTACTTCGCATAAAGTAATTGCCTGACGATCCTCGATTTCCTTGACAAAGGAATGTTCGGCTACTAATGATTATAAGGTATTCAAGAAAAAATAACGCGTTTATCTCGGAAAAGTATGAAGGAAGAATTTTTTTTTGCGTAAATATGAAAACTAGTATATTATATTTCGAGGAGACGGAAGAACTAGATATGAATCCTGTATAAAAGAGTTCGATGCGGCAAAAGAAATCATTTCTGTATCAGCTGGTCGAAAGACTTACATCGTTTTTGTCCATTTGGATCCCTCAAAATGATATTTCTGCCATCCTCCCTTTTCCAAGTGACGTTGGGCTTCGGCCAGCCGACCGCCTCGCACTTCAGCCTTATGTTGCCACCCTCCTGAATTCCCTCAGCCGCCTGGTTGTCCTTAATGTCCGGTGGGATCACCACTTTCATATAACCCATCTGAAACCATAAAGGTTCACCGCCCTTGTTGACTTCACTTGTCAAAATTCCTGGGAAATACTTCGTAACATAAATCTATATATTTTCACCCTTGCTAAATAACATTTATATTATATTAATTATAAAAAAAATGCGTCAATGTTAAATATAAATGAGACTAGAGACTTCTATCTTCACTGGTTGAAGCAGTCTACCGAATTCCTTGGAATATCAGAGACAAATGATGATTTACTGCGTCGAAGAATGAACGAGCGGTGCAAGTGGAGCGGAAGATAGCTGACTAAACATTTGAAAGACCTCGGAAAAGTAGTCCTCGCGCATCCTGCCGTAGGATATGTCTGAGGGTAGGATACGAAGAGTGTATGTGTGGGTGAACAGTAGGGTGGGAACGGTTCGGAAAGTGGTAAGGGTGCGATGCAGCGTGTATCATTCTGGAGCGGAAAATTATCTCGGCTGCGTGAACACAGCCACACACAATCACGCTTTTCCCTGTACTCAGCTGCTAGCGACAAAACGTTGTATAGAACGCCACCTTTTAATCGTGCTCTCTCTTTCTCTCTCACACATTCACACACACGTGTGTACACGTGGGAAGAGGGTAATGGGACGCGGACCGACCCACGGATTTTGCGGGCAAAAGAAATGTTGGGAACTCCCGACGCGTGAAAATCGACACAGTTCGAGCGACATGCGTGCGTGGGTGCGTGCGTGTGTTTTCCAGCTTGCTAAAAATTGATTCTGTAAAAAAAAAGCTTCCACTGCTAGGGAAATTTCTATTATATACAGTTCAGCGAGCATCGGCTGCTTTGCTTGCCTTTTTGTTAGATTTCATTGCAGAAAATTCCACCATTTCACTCGTTGGATAGCAGATAGTAGTAACCCGTACAATGGCCATTCAATTTATCCGTTGCTTCTGTTATACGTAGAAGGGGTAGTTAATGTAGCCGAGTATTTCAAGTGAATAGGATCGAGGTCAAATGCGAGGGTGGTTGGGTTTGTAGGGTGCCAGTATATGTAGCCATAACGAAACATTCACTTGTACCAGTAACTAGTTTAGTAACTGGAAACTGTTCCGGTAATTCCACACTTCCTTCCAGACATCAGCATCGCTCGAGAGATGCATACCTCCAGTTTTGGCCCCGTGTTTCACCGGGATTGGAACTAGGATTCGGAGCAACTAGTATGACAGAGCCTGAGGGGAAGCTTTCGACCTTTAATGCACAGCTTATTCCTTTTATTATGGTTGGGCCGAGGCGATCAGCTTTGCGAATACTCTGATGTTCCAAGGATCAAAGAGAGTTAGAGGGTGTGCGGTACTGAAAGGTTGATAAAGTGAGAGAGAAAGAGAGAGGGATGGGCGTTAGTACAGTGGAGCTCCGATTTCAGCTAATTAACAAGTTAAACCGGCCTCTGTCTGTCGAAGCAGCCTTCGCCTCTGTGTGTGGGCCTCTGGCTCGTTAATACCTGCAGGACAGCCATAGTTTCCCTGGAAAATATCGGTTCGCCGATAGCGGCTAACTAACTAACAACGAGCTCTACTCTTCTCTCTCTCTCTATGCTGGCATGGTACGGTAGCGGCCTCACTTCTAAGCACCTATACATAACTATGAAGCCGTTTTCCGCGGGAATAAATGCCTGTCGTCCAAAGACCAAGCTAGAGCAGCCCGGATGCATACACAACCCTTAACATCGCCCTCGGCTTCCACATATGTACTGCCCTGCAAGCCCTTTCATTGCCAGTGTTTCGAGCTACCTGGTGAACACTGGCATTGTTCTGTAACTACAAATTGACCCGAACATCCTTCTACAGTTTGGAGTATCGTTCATCCAGAGAGAGAGAGAGAGAGAGAAGTGGGCAACGCTGAATTTAATATGAGCCGATACTCAATCCGACATGTTTAACATGGGTTCGTGCTCGGGGCGTCGCGGCGTGCCACCCAAAGGAATACCACCGGCGCATTTCAATCTGTTGAATTTCGAATGGAGCCCTCTCTCCCGCTCGATTAGGGAAAGCCGACTCTCGGTCGGATATTGTATTCCCCTGTACACCCAGGATAAACCTGTGGATGAGTGACATTAAGTTAAAGGATAACTCTCTGACACGTGACTCGAGTACATCGATTGTACAGGATGATCCTTGCGTCATCGGCACGTACGTTGAAGGGATTAACGATTGAATGAATGAAACTCTCAGTTGGAGAGGAGATATGTTCGATTTAATGGAAATCCGATTGGTTAACTAATGGAATAAATGGAGCCGAGTAAGTCCAAAGCTGTGTCGTCGACTGACTCTCGACTGATTACACGTAAGAAGGATGAGATAAGGGTGATGGCTGAAGTTCGATTGGAAGTCGGTGGGTTGTCGGTACGAGTGAAGTCAATCAGTTCGATCGACTACATCAACAAATTAAGTTCAAGGATTGAAGGATCAACGATCCTATCGGCTTCTACTTTGCCAGTAGTGGCAATAAAATCTCCTTAATAATGCTGTGTATTGTGTGCACAGCATTACCGGGGGATGCATTGTTCCTCGGGCGCTGGTGTCCCGGTCAAGATATTAAACTTCGTTGCACGCAAAGTGGGCCATTGTTCCCCGAAAGCGTAATGTGGCTTGCGAATCCGGTAATTGCACGGAGGGCTGACTTGCGCGACAATGGGCCGAATTACATGGAAGTTTTCGAGCGGTGGGAGTATTGCACCGGAAGTCTCTAAATAATTGGGACAAAAATAATTTCTTAAGTTTGGATTAATCCAGGAATAGAAAATAAGAGGGGATTGGTGCGAGTTTCGAGGAAGAAGTTGGGAGGATTTTAATTCGACGTGGAAAGTCCTTGGTATTATTTACACCAGTGACAGGAGAAAGTCGTCGACTCTGAATAGAAGGCAGTCAAGCTCGAGGAATAGACAACTTAAGTTTTCGATCTATCATAACTTTCCGGGAACAGGGTATATAATTTCTCACACTCTCTCGTGGGACATTGTTCGGCAAAATTAGGTTAGCCGTGCATCCGGCGGCAGACGAATGTGCCGCTCTTACACGCATTTCTGCAATGCTGTCCCACAGGAGCCAACAGATTTAGTATCCAAGTTATTCGTAGGATATAATTTCTCTCGAATATTTTTTATTTACTGACATTCATTTTTATAAAGCATACATTATCCACTAAATCAAATAAAAAGTTCGAGCATTGGAAAATTACTATAATTGATTTTCCACTGAAGGAAACATAAGAGGAATACATTTTTCGTATTCTTCGAGCTTTTCTAAGGAAATGGATTCCAGGAAGACAATTACACCGACGCACACATGATTCCTTTTCAGGAGGGTTCGAGATTGAATGGGATTGGACTAAGTAAGTGCGGAATGAAGGAGAGCAGGAACGTTAACGGCACCGGAGCATCCAACGGGAGAAGCTGCAGGAGTAGCATGGAGCATGAGGCGATCCGTGAAGCGTGATTAAATGCCGGCGTTTCTCCATAAAAATTGCGGCATTACGTGCGATATGTGCCAGGCGCTCGTGCGTTCTTTCGAATGAAATTTGCGATCTATTCTTATGTTAAGGAGATCGACCCTCTTAATCCAGTATATCTTGATTTGTGTACCCGCGCCAAGAAGAATCTTAATCTTTTCCCACTCTCTCCAAGTCCCCCTGCACTTGAGATGAGGGAGAATCGTGGAGGGAGGATGCGAAAACTCAAGTGAATTCGTTTGACTCACGCTTTTCACGATACTGAAGAAAGAGAAAGACAGAAGGAGGACTCTCACAAAGCCTTGTTAAAAACTACCCAACATTCCCTATCTCAGAGATACTCGGCCGGTGGTATCGAGAGTCAGAAATTTGCATAATTAAAACCGGCAACAAGAACGCTCCGGCAACTCCTTATCTTCAATTTCGCCCAGGTTTCTTAGTAGACTGGAAAATAAACTAGTCGAGGGTAAGATAGAAATACAGGAAGGAATACAGAAGCGTGTGCTTCGCCCGAGGCGTTTGCGACGCCACGGATATTGGAGATGAATTTCACTCTCGATCAATCGCTATCGAACGCTCGGGGAATGTACCGGAAGGCCGAAGGCTATCGCAAACGGTGCATTAAAATGTTATTGGAGGTAGAGCTTTCGCGCGCACTGAATCCAAAAGTGTGTTGTGTGTAGAGGGCGCGCGCGCGTGCGAGAGCTATGTTATGGTGAGAGGGTTGCTAAGGAATTGCAGGGAATTCCAGAGCTTTTGTAGCGCGGCAACCTTTTCTCATTGTCCGCGCGAGGACTGATAAGAATTCATGGCGACACACGCGGCGCCCATACACGTGTGTATAATACAGAGGTCGCTGGATAGTCGATGTGTGCGCGACGGGCTAGGAGGAGGTTCACCAAGGCGAAAACTGGAGCAAGCCACGAGGATGAGGGTGGCGGACGTTGGTGGAAAAGGGGGTCGCAAGCAAGCGAGCAAGCGAGCAAGTTGAAGCGCTTCGTTAGATCTGGAAATGCTTGAGCTCGAACGCACAATGCAATAACGCCGAGACCTCATCCTTCTCGCTCACATGCACCCCAATGTACACAGAACCCGGGAAAACGGGAAAAACTTTGTTGCTACCCTCTCCTTTTCCTCTTTCTCTTTCAGCCTCGACCTTTTCCACTAGAAAGACAGAGAATTTCTTCCGGGAAATCGAGATGCTTCATGAGTCCTTGAAAGAAGGCCAACTTTCCTAGAATTTCCCTGGCAGCTTCCTACGCGCCGGAGACAGGAGGAGGACTCGTATCCTTCCGATCGCAAGTATTTGACGAGCACACCCACATTCCAAGTCCAGTTCCGAAAGATCTCGAAATCGCTCTCAAGCTTTCTCGGCTCGCTAAGAGTTGAAATTCGCCAATAGTTTTAACGAGAGAACTCTCACCTCACTGCGCATAGGATCCGTGTTCACCTGGCACATGTAAGTACCGGAGTCATTCTTCTGTACATTCGACACGTGGAGCTTCCACGTGTTGTGTCCATTGTGGGTGACCGAGAGTCGAGTATTATGAGCCACCATGTGCGTTCCTATCGCGAGGATCGCCCTCGTGTCCGACTTTATCCAAGCCACCTAGAAACACACAAGAGAAAATCCACACACTCTCATTGGTACATCATGTATGCAGGAGTTTTCAACATCGCCGGTTGCAATGACTCTCTATTCCGATCGCCGTCGATTCATTAGCAAAATCCGATTACCATCCCGTCGGGCTTTTTTATTTGATTAGTCCGTGAAATAACACTCGATGGGGAATCGTGTCAGGAGGGGGTGGCGGCGGCGGCAGCAGCGGGCCGATCGCTGGTTATCGGAAATCCGTTCAATTAGGTATTGGAATTCCAAGCGGCTCGAGGGTGAGCGGGGGGTAGCAGAAAAATTGGATCACGGAAAAATTAGGGATTAATTTCGCATGAAAACTGTGATAGCGAGATGGTTAATTCCAGTGGACACGGCTAGTGTTGCTACTTACCTTGTAAGGCTGCAGGTGATTAACGACGCAGGTGAAGTATACTTCTCTGCCCTGGATGACCGTGTGGTTCTCCAAAGGGGCTAAGAACTCTGGCAGCCGTTCCGGCGTTTTTTGGCCTGCAACAGAAAGCGGAAATCGCCTTCTAATACGTGCTAACAACCCCAACTGCGTCTTATATATTCATGAGGACCGGTATTATACTAGTTGTAATGTTCTATGATTAGTTCGTGCAATTAGCATTGCTAATACCAATATTCATGAGGGACAGACTAACTTTCGAAGAACAAATCCTTGAATATTCCTACCATACCGGCTCGCAGCACTACGCTCAGCGTTAATATCTTCGTTCGTGTGCTATGAAATTCATGCTCGGATATTAGACGCCGTACTTAGGAGCTTTCTAATACCTGATTTCCTTTACTCTTCACGTCCACACCAGTCTATTGCAAAATTGCTAAATAAGAGTATATGTCGATCGTGTCTCTCCAGTATATATTAATTAAACTGTGAGTCTACGAAAGGATTAAAAAGTTTAAGGGAACGCCCGACTAATATCGCACAACCCTCGTCGACCATATTTTCGTCCCCATTTTTGCGTGAATGAGCATCGGTCCGATTAGATATGCAGGTGGACTACGAGAGCTTCATTGAAAAAGAACTTGGATGGGGTTTGAAGGGAGGGTGTGCTGGTACTTTGCAATAAGCGAACTTGTAGAGAAAGGGGGAACAGGGAAGAGAGAGGTTCCAGAGCGTCAATAATATTCCCGTATCGAATTCTTGTACGCGCTCATGCAAGAGGGGCGCGACAAATGGAAAAATTCTTGAGTCCTGCACCTCGTAATTCGGAGGACTGCAAGCCTCAGCTCCACTGGCTCTCGTTTTCATGGCCCGGTTTTACGAGCCGCCCTACACCAACCACCACCCTTCACCATTGCCACCACCAGCATACCCAGCACACCCGCCTCTTTCACCAAGGAATTCTAATTCTGCGTTAAATTCTTTATTCGGCTACTTGCATTCACCAAGAAAAATGTTCGCCTCTCCTCACAGCAGCCCCCTTCGTTCTTTACTCCTGTGTGCATGTCGCGAGCGTCCGCGCCATTGCAATGACCTCCTCGCACCTCTTTGTACCCTTCGTTCCTCGCTTATTTACACACGTTTCACCACCACTACCATCCCCCTCCAACCTATTTCCACCTGGACTCGCCACTGTTTTCATTCCCATGTAATTTCTCTTCATTTTTCTGGCACCCCTTTTGCTCTCTGAGAGGAGAGCTAATGAGGTATGAATCAATCTTTCCTGGAGATTGAACGTTCTTCATTCAAGCAGCTCTAATGAAGTTGCAGACCACAGTGAGGAGTAGTTCTCTTTTACTCCTGACAGGCTCAGTTGCTTCTCTAACTTGCAGTCTGCCCAACCCCCAACCCCCTCTTTTTTTTTTCGCAGTGCCTTTCGGTGGGTTTATGATCTTCCCCGTTGCTTTTACGTCTGGCTACATTTCCCGTGATTTTCCACTTTACACGCTCTCTTCTCCCTTTCTCTCTTTCTCTCGACTCGCAACTTGTTTCTCCTGTAATTTCTCTCTCTTTCCCTGGGCTTTCATCCGAGTGTGTTTCGCGAATCTTCCTTGCAGCAGGGTTGGACGTCGGGTTGGCTGCCTCGCTGGTAATGGAGTGCAGAGGGCAGCACGCGCGAGAGAGGAGAGAGCACGAGAGATGCTGCAGGTGAAGCTGAAGAGAAACAGCTAGGGTGAAAGAGAGAGAGAGAGAAACGCCAGAGGACGAAGCTCGGCCCATCGCTTTTATTGCTCTGGAATTTCATTTCGCTCGTGTAATTGTAATCAGGCTTCCTGCCGCAAAGAGATATCCGGCAAAGGTCCTCTCGCGTGGTGCTGCCGACGATATTAAATAAATTAGGCACGCCGCCGGGCCACGGAAATTGATTATTGCCGCCACTGTAACCCCCCGTTTACCTTTCCCAGCAGTACGTACCGATTAATGCTTTCCCACTCAACTCAACACTCGATCATTTTTCACTTTACGCGTTTCAGGAATATCGGGTTTATTGTCGATGTGCAATAATAAGATGTGAATTGTGTTATCGACGATAATCGATTTCTGTCACTCGTGACAACGCTCTGATTGGCTATTTTCAGTGGTTGATCATTAATTAGTTGGCGTGTGCTCTCTGACATTGGTCATTCGATAACCCCGGATACATACGACTTCCAATTAATAATTTACTCTGAACATCCTGTAATATGATCAAACCTCCGAAATGAGAGGACAGTTCAAACGAGTACTAATAAAGTGACAGTGTACGTTATTGGTGAATATAGAATTATATTTCATCGAATCTATGTGTTCTTGAAGCAGTCGTGTAAAGAAAAAATCGAATTAAAGTTAGATCCTGTCTTAGGCGTCTCGGTCTGCCTACTTAGGGGGAGGAAACTCTTATTAGGACTGGGAACAGAGTTCTCCAGGGAGTAGAAGAAAGTGGAGAGAAGAGGGGTTCGTAGGAGGATTCGAGTCGCGATCATTTTTGGCTGGCTGCGAGTGAGTCGAAATTACATCTTGCCCTCTTTCTCTCCCTCTTCTTTTCCCACTTTCTTCTTTTCTGTATTCCCCAACGGACAGGATATCGAGTGGGATTTCCAGATCACGCTTGGTACGCGTACCTCCAAAAATTCCAGGAATTCTAAGCCCGCCTGAGAAGGGAAGACTAGTCTGCGCAATCGGGAGAATCCAAGCCTGAAGAAAGACAAAGCGGCGAAGAATACGAAGAAGCGGAAGTTGCATCAGAGAAAAGTCCTGTCTTCTCCAGACGCGACGAGTCGTCCCTGTAAACAGGGAGTTTCATGCCAGCGGCCACGTCTGGATCGAAAGGATCCTCGTTACTGAGTGAACCCCATCGAATGCCGTTCATCCGATCTTATTACACTCTGCCCCGAGGAAAGGTTGAATCAATCACTCGATGACAGATTATAAGGAATTCGTAGGCCGCTTTCCCTTTCGAATTCTCCCCTCTTCAAAACTTCCCTGTCACATTTCAACACCAATTTCATTCGGACTTAATGAACACTTTTTTTATGTAACTGTAGCTCCTTTTTATTCACTAAATTAAAAGTTTCCTGTGATATTATTTATTTGGAAAATATATCCCTGATCATTCAATTGTCAGATAAGAGTTTGGAATCTGTCAATTTGAAAGATATTTAGGTATTTTCTTCAAGATCACAGCTGGAGCAGTGTGATAGGGGATGATTTTCGACACCCCTTATACAGTGGATTTTCACGAGACTCGAGATATTTCTGTCACCAGGACCAATCCTGTCAAAGGTTTCAAGGTATCAAGAAAATCTGTATGATCCACTCGGAAAGCTGAACTGTTTTATTGAAGGATCACCGTAGGAATTGATCTTTTATCACAAGCCATATTTTTCATGGGAATAATACCAGAATAGCAGAAGCTGTCATTCCCAATTACAAGGGATTACATTTCGCCGTGCGGATATAACTAGAATAGGAGAACGGTTGGGAGATCAGTGGAGTTCACTGTGTGATTTTGCATGAAACGCGAGAGGTAACACAAGCGCGCGCCGCCCAAAGGAGCTGGATTCCATTCTCGGAGAAGGGAGAAATACCCCTCTTCGGGATACTTATCAGATCGGAGTACGCGCCTATTGATTTTAGCTTAAATGGAAAATCTCGTCGAGCGCAGATAGAAGTTAGAGCCGAAGCAAAAGCGAGAGAGAAAGAGAAAAAGAGACAGAGAGAGAGAGAGGGAAATAAAGAGAAGGTTGTCGCGTAATGCGAGCTTTCCTTCCTCCTGTCTCCGTCAATCTCTGTCAACGTGCGTGCCCGTACCGCGTCCCCGAGATCTCGTAGATTCCGACTTCGAGAACTCGTTTGCGAGCCCCTCTTACACATAATGGAACTAATAGTTCCCTCAGATTTTCCCCTTACTCGGACGGATTCCCTCTGAAAAATTGCTTCGCTCACACGCCATGTTGGAATAACGGAAACTTTTCCAACGCTTGTCCGACGCTTCTTACGACAGGCACACGCAAAGTGGAGAAAATTGTCAGTTTTATTATAATTTATATTCTGAATGTAGGGATTCTATCAGTGAGGAAGTTCATCTCAGAGAAAGAGAGAGAGATAGAGATAGAAAGATGGACTAATAGGAATTATCGTTGGCTGGAGATCGAATAGAAAGGACAATAGTTAGAATGGCTTCTCAACGTCAATCAGAGAATTCCGGCCTAATTGTAGCGAGAGTCCTTCAACTGTCAAAGTATCTGACTGGCTGTGGAGTGACGTCTTCATCGAGGACTTCCTACCGCTCTCGATTGCACTGTTCTCAAGCATTTCGTAGAAAGGAGAGCAACAGTTTTAAATACAAAGTCTTCGAGAAGGAGTGCAGTTCGTCGTTGCTCGCGCGAACGAGCCAGTGCATAGTTGCGGGAAGGAAAGAGGGCAACTTTAAGGGAAATAAAATAAACTGGCAGTCGGTCGCGCGCACGCGGCTCCTCTGGTGTACCGTGGGGATTGTCTAGTTAGCATAATCTGCTCGAGCGGAGGCTGCGCGACTCAGCTGGCTCTCTCTCTCTCTCTTCTCCTCTTCCTCGTTGTAGCGCACGCCTGTATACAGGGTGTTCCGTAAATGTCGTAAATGACTATAGCCATCTTGTAGAGGAGCGGGCGGGGATGAAAATGGCTATTTCGGAAATTCTCGATCGGCCCTCAATTCCGAGTTATTTAACAATAACTTAGGCAACGCCCCTCGGGCTCTTGGCAAATCTTGGTCGACTATCTCCTGCTTCTCCAAAGGGGGATGTGATAAAAACATCTTGCCGGTCGGGTTACAAGAATCGCGATGGAGGACGAACGGGTGCTCAGTCACTCGATTCCCTCGAAAAAAAGACTATCGTTGTCGATGCGTCGTACCGACGGCCTAGCCGGCAGCTCCTTGCATGCGTCGTTCTCAATGCCCGAGCGCGGCAGTGCCGTGACGGCGCGGCATCGCCCCACAGACGCTCACTTTTTGCATTTCTTCTTGCTTTTCGACTTTCTCAATATGCGCTTCTTTCGCTTTCCCATTTTCGTTGTATACGCTTGCGATAAGTAGGGTCCCCGATTAGATGTTTCGCGACTCCCGGTTTAATCCAATTAAATCCGTCCAAATCCAATGAATCAAATTTATCAGGTGCCTGTGATACTTTCTCTAACAAGTATGGAAGTGGCGGCGCGACAAAGCGCTCGATCTGTAACCGCGATGATCCGTGTTCGGTTCCTCGTTGTTGCGATTATTGTTTTTACATTTCCTTTCCCTTTTCTCCTTCAGTGTTTAATCTCTACCTCTGGTAATATCTTTTTTTCGTTATGTTTCATTGTTATTCCTTCCTGCCTTTACGTTTTCATAATATTCGTTTATTATGAATAATAATGCTGCTATCGCTGACTCTATCCGGTTATTATTGCAATCGACGGTCAACAAAATAACGAATGTCAGAATAAGTGCAGGTTAAACGGTAGTTATTATTTATCAGAAGCGAATGGATACTATGTGAATCGAGTTGCATGACAAAATGCAATGAAAAACATGTGTTTGCAGCACTGTTTCACGCACTTCTGTTCGGCCCTATTCTAAAAATCTTAGTACTATTCAGTTGTCACTCGAGATACTTGCAAATCCGGACAACAATGAACGCCCGCGCTGTAAAGTGCTATTTCTGCAAAATAAGAGCTCTGCGTTCAGATGAAAGAAGATTTCGTTCATCTTCATTTAAGGGGATGTAGGACAGTTAACCTTTACATTTTTATAAATTGTATAAATGTTGGTGTGACTAAACCAATCACTTGGTGAGCACAGTCATTTTACCTTTAATTAGTATACTTGTACAGAGTAATTTGAGGTAAAAACATTTAAAATCAAATAAACAATAAGGCAGTTATTAATTGTTAATCATTACAATATTAATTATGCATAATAGTACTCTGCGGAGGATTTCTTCGGTACGGTTGGTCCAGCGAAGATCAGTTTTTACAGAGTTCTTTTTTAAGATCATAGCTAAGGCAGGGACCAAAATCATGCAGATAAGTCATGTGAAATTTGGTTAAAACCAATTGTTTATATTGTTAACCAATAAAACTCTATTTTCTGTAACTATCTGGTTATGCTAAATGTACTAAATGATTGAATATAATAACAAGTGTG